>JAVXUP010001109.1:0-235000 GCA_033070095.1 Escallonia herrerae
GTGGTCATGCGGGAGATGTTGCTGGAGCGGCGCCGTACAGGATTAGAGGCAGAGCGGTCAGAGATTACCCAGAGTTGGCCAGGATTGACATGCAGGTAGCAGAGATAGAGAGACAGCTCGTCGATTTGCAGAGGCAGTTGTCCGATCTACAGAGGCGGCGAGGTGAGGTGGACGGGCGAGAGTCAGAGCGGTTAGGGCGACAGGCCGAGCTTGATGCTGGATGGTCAGAGGTACAAGCAGAGCGGGAGGCACTTCAGGCATTCAGCTCCCACCCAGTTGCATCGCTGTTGTCTAGACTTTCCTAGCTTGTATGTTACTTTGCTGTAGTTGTAGCGCTTAACGACGGCTAGTAAACGTTTGATGTATATGTACATATTTTCGATGGTCTTGGCTTATTGTATGTTATGTTCGGTTGCTCTCTTCTTCTCTCTCTTTTTTTTTTTGAATGTCTTGCGCGTTTCGGTCACCTGTGAATGCTCTCCCATTCCCGCCCGTAGAAAGTGACTTAGGAAGCATAGGTTGAGAATGAGTGTTAGCTAGGCAGAAGTTGAGGTAACAGCATGACTTTGTATTGATAGGACGTGGTACAAAACACCATTACATGAGTAGTGTAGAACGCTACACAGATCAACAAAAAAATACAAGTCTGTAAGCAATGTCGCATGTACAAAAATGCTATGAGAGCGCGTACTATGACGGCGGATAGGGCTGGGGGAATATTGTCGTGACTAAACATAATACTTCTTCAGGTAGCGGCCGTTGATGGGGGCCGAGACCTGACCGTCGTCGTGGTTGAGCAGGAGGTACGAGCCATTAGTGCGGGCTTCGTGCACCGTGAAAGGGCCCTCCCAGTTTGGCGTGAATTTAGGAGCTGACATGTTGGCCCGCACATGCTTGGCGGCTTGAAGAACAAGGTCACCCTCGATAAATGAACGTGGCTTGACGGTCTTCCCATAAGCTTTCGTGAGCTGCTCATGATACTTCTTCATGCGGCGCAGGGCCGTGGCTCGTCGTTCGTCGAGGCCGTCAAGTGCCGCCAGCCGGGCTGCTTCATTTCCGAGACCGCTGCTTAGAGAAAGTCGAGCCGATGGTTCTGCGATCTCGGCAGGTACCACGCACTCGTCCCCGTAGACGAGAGAGAAGGGCGTGGCCTTTGTCGCTGTGTGCAGGGATGTTCTGTAGGCCCAGAGTGCCAGATTCAGTTGTTCGGACCACGACCGGTCGGCGTCATGCACCATTCGCGATAATACTCGTAGCAAAGTCTTGTTGGACGCTTCAGCTTGACCATTACCTTGCGGGTAATAGGGAGTTGATGTAGCATGGCTGATGTTGTACCCTTCCATGAGAGCTCGAACCTCTCGGTTAATGAATGGGGTGCCATTGTCAGATATAATACATCGAGGGATGCCGAAACGACAGATGACGTCGCGTAAGAAGTTGGAAACGGCACCTCCCGTGGCTCTCCGCAGAGGTACGGCTTCGACCCACTTCGTGAAGCGTTCAGTAGCAACCATGATCCATGAATGGCGTCTGGACGGCGGGTGGATGGGGCCGATGAGGTCGAGGGCCCAAGAATGAAATGGCCACGGGGCTGAGATCATGTGCAAGTCGGATGCTGGCGTGTGTATCCTGTCGGCGTGCCGCTGGCAGGGTTGGCAGCGTCGGACATGCGAGATGGAGTCGGATTCCATAGTCGGCCAATAATACCCCAATCTTAGTAATTCTGCATACAGCTTCTGGGAGCCTTGATGTTCACCACAATCACCATTGTGTACTTCGTTAATGACCTTGACCACTTGGGCACCCTGCAAGCATCGCAGGGTGCGTCCCGAAAATCCCTTGCGAAATAACTCGCCTTCCGTCACAAAATACTTGACTGCCTTGCGCTTGATGGATCGTGCTGAGCCGCGGTCAGGTGGTAGAATCCCGTGGGATAAATACTGGATGAAAGGCTGGCGCCAGTCACCTTCGATGTCAATGACAAGAGCTTCGGCACCGTCGGGTGCATACAGGCACTCGGGACAATCCTTTTGTATATCCGAGGCGTCCTTGGCCATGGATGGCCAATATAGGCCCATACGCTGGAGGCGACGATACAGAGGGGGACCGTCGAGGCCACAACACTTCTGGTGGCCGAGCTGTAATTTGTGCTTTGCCTCTTCCGGTGCCAAACATCTGCTAGAGTGCCTCCGGGACACCGCCTGTATAAGACATCTCCCATCATTGAAAAGTCTGTAAGGGTGGAGGCATGAGCAAGAGATGGCGCTTTAAGTTTGTCGATAATCGGTTGCCTCCAATCGTCCGCAGTAACGTCCCTCGGGACTAGGTTCAGTGCTGTGCATGGTTCCATTCTCTTGACGATGGTTAGCATCCGTTGTTCACCATCGACCTCTATCTTTGACGCGATCGTGGCCAAGCTGTCCGCATGTCTGTTGTGGCACCTATTGTGATGTTCATACTGGACATGACCGAGTCTTCCTTCCAAGTGTTGCACCAAGGCACGATAAGGTGCCAAGGCTGGTTCTTTGACCGCGAACTCCCCGTCCGCCTGCTTCATGACCAAATTTGAATCTCCTTTCACACACAGCGCCTTAGCCCCCATACTGACGGCGATCATGAGGCCAATGACAAGTGCCTCGTATTCAGCTTCGTTGTTAGACACCGGGAATGCAAGTTTGAAAGATAATGAAGTGGTAACACCGTCTGGTGCCCGGAGGACTATGCCGGCACCCCCTTGCCGGAGGGGTGTGCCATTGGGACCTTTGCTAGTGGCAGAGCCGTCGAATTCAAGCGTCCACAGTTCATCGATGTCGGTGATCAGGGCTGTCTCCTCCCCAGGCAGTTGATCCGATATCGGTTCACATTGTTGGCGTGGGAAGAAGGCCAGGAGGTCTGCAAGTGCTTGGCTCCGCAGAGCTGTAGGATTCTTGATAGATAAACCGAATTCGGCCAATAGCAGCAACCACCGGGTGAGTCGACCAGACAGGGCGGGACGCGTAAGCATGTAACGGAGTGGGTCAGCCTTGGTGACGAGTGTGATCTGGTGCGCCAGAAAGTAATGTCTGAACTTCTGTGAGGCGTACACCAAGGCTAGACAGTGTTTCTCGAGCTCGGAGTAGTTGGCTTCGGGCCCCCTGATCACTCTACTGAGGTAATAAACAGGACGCTCGACACCTTCGACTTCTTGGGCAAGCAAAGCCCCGATGGATCTGGGTGTGGAAGTCAGGTAGAGTAGGAGTGGGATGCCCCGTTGTGGTACGACCATGGTTTGCGGTGACATGAGGACCGCCTTAATCCGTTCAAATGCTTGCCGTTGGGGCGCGCCCCAATTCCATGGTGCGCTTTTACGCGTCAAGTGTTGAAATGGCGTAATGAGCTCGGCCAGCGCGGGTATGAAGCGTCGGAGGTAAGAGACCTTGCCGAGGAAGCTCTTCAGTTGCTTTGTGTTCTTGGGGGCGGGCATTTCTTGGATGGAGGCTGCTTTCGAGGGGTCAACGTCGATGCCCTGTCGACTGACCAAGAAGCCGAGGAACTTGCCGGAGGAGACGCCGAAGGCACATTTCAATGGATTCATCCGCATGTTATACTGGCGGCAACGATCAAAGACCGCTTGAAGGTCGGTGAGGTGATCACTTTCCTTTCTGGATTTGATAATAAGATCGTCGACATAGTCTTCCACAGTATGGTGTATCATGTCATGGAATATTGCTGTCATAGCCCTTTGATACGTAGCACCCGCATTCTTGAGGCCGAAAGGCATAACTTTCCAACAAAAATTACCCATAGGAGTGCGGAAGGCTGTCTTGGCGCTGTCGTCGGGGTTCATGCGAATCTGATTATAACCTGCGAACCCATCCATGAAAGATAAAGTTTCATATCCGGCAGCGGCCTCCGTAAGCATGTCGGGCATCTCATTGTAGCTCCATGCCAAGACATCACGATACTCGTGCATGAGGGAAACCAATTCCTCTCTTCGGCCGGGGGCGAGTTTTGTGCCAATGTAGGTGTGCCGCGGTTCTTCGCCCGGGTCGGCCAGGTTGATTTCTTCAATATCTTCAGCCTGTGGTCGAGGGCCGTCCTCATAGCAAGGTGGTGCCGCGCCGGGGGTGAGGTCAGGATCTGGCTGGCAATGCTCGGCCGTGCGGCACCATTCAGTCTCTCCAAGGGGGTCGGGGTCGAGGGGGTCTGATGAGGGACCGCCTGGAGCCCCTGCATACCGTCATAATTGATAGATGATTTTGCCGTCCTTGACGATACGTCGAAAGGCCGGCTCAGCCTTTTGCTTCTTGGACTTGGGGGAAGAAGGGGGGGAATTGGTCGTGGCAGCAGGCGGAAGCGGTGGGGTTGACCCATTATTCTTACTCTCGGTTTTGGCCTTGGGAAGCTTGTCCCCGCACAGCTCATCCCAGGTCGGCAGCCTGGTAGAATGTACATGAGTAGCATTCTCACCATCCTCGGCGAAATTAGTGAAGAAGGAGGCCTCGGCGAAATAAGACTCGGCGCATTCAAAGGGGGCTTTGGTTGCAGGGATTGTCATTGCTACCTCATGTCCCGTAGAACCGGCTACCAGCTTCACACATTGGTGGTATGTTGAGGGAACGGCCTTGTTGACATGGATCCATGGTCGCCCGAGCAGGAGGTGAAAGGCAGACTCGCTGTCTATTACGTGAAAAGTAGTGTCGCGACGGACAGTTCCGACCATGAGGTCGACAGTGATATGGCCGAGGGTCGACTGAGGACCCTGTCCAAAGCCGGTAATCTTGACGGGGTCACGGATGATTTTCCTTGGGGGAATGCCGGCCTGTTGCAGGGTGATGAGAGGTATGATGTTGATCGAGGCGCCGCAATCAACCAAGGCACGACGGAAGCCCGTGCCATTAACAGTACACTCTAAAAACAGCGGCCGATTGTGATGCTCGACCGGCGGCGAGTCTTCATCCGAGAAGACTAAGGCCGTGGAGGGGATGTGACGTAATTCAGCCTGGACGGCGAAGCATTCGAGACCGAGGCCGGTGGTGACCTCGAGCAGGCAATTGGAAAGGTAAGTCCGGGCGGCGGGTGAAAACCCCATTTCATCAAAAAAACTTTTGATCTTCGTCATCTGTCGAAAGGAAGGCATCGACTGCTTAGCTGGAGGAGGCACGAGGGTCAGTGTGGGCTCTGCCGGGGCTTCGTGGATTACAGGCTCGACATGGTCAGTGACAGCCATAAGGGCCTGGTGCTCCCTATTGTTGCGATGCGGTGGGTAGGGATCTTTGCGCACATCGTTGTTCTTTTGTAGCTGCAGGTCGCCCGACGCTACCTTCCTTGCAAAGATGGTTCGCAGTGCATTGCAATTTTTGAGCGGATGGCCAAGGGCTCGATGGAAAGGACAGTAGGTGGGCCTGGCCTTTTCTTCGTCTGTGATATTGGTCCGCATTGGTGGCAGTTGGAAATTTTTGTCATGCGCCACCCATTCGGCCAAGAGTTCCTTCACTGTATTCAGATCACAGGGATAGTCAGGTGCAGGCCTTTGTTGCCTTCGCTTGTCGGAGCCTTGGTTCACATCTGGAAGCTGACGCTTGAAGCCTGCATAGTTGTTGTTGTTGTTGCTACGTTGAGTGATAGGTGTATCTGCTGAGGCCAACAGCGTACTTTGCGGTCGAGGCTTCCATGACTTGACAGGACCAACTGTCTCGTAAGTTCGTCGGGCTGTCTCCTTGAGGTGTCCCCATGACCTTAACTGTAGGTTCTCGATATGCACTCGGTAGACGTCAATCATATTTTTGATGCATATGGGAACCAACGTTTCGTCTTTGCTGAAATCTGTGCACTCAAGGCACTTGAGATGAAAACGATGCACATATTTATTCAAGTCTTCTCCCTGGTTCTGGCGAATGCCAGCAATATCAACGATAGTCACGCGCTCGGTCTCGTAATGAAACTTGTCTAAGAACAGCTGGACCATGTCGTTCCAGGTGTGGACGGTCCCTGCGGGGATCTGGTGATACCAAGTGTAAGCCAAGCCTGTAAGGGACTTGTGGAATTCTCTCAACTTTAAGCTGCTTCCTGTACCATACTGCTCCAAGGAGCCTGCGAACCTTGTTAGATGTTCACGGGCGTTTCCCTCACGTCCGTTGAAGAGCACAAAGTTTGGTTGCTTGTACTTGAGGGGGTAGGGTGCGATGGCGATATCATTGGCGTACGGGGCGTGTCCGGTTAGACGGGTTGAGGAGTCCGGCTCGGAATTCCTCGACAGGCGACGGACAAGGGCTTCCAAATCTGACCGAGTGACATAGTTGGAGGATGGTGCCTCATTGCCGGTCAAGGGGTGATGACCGCCTGGTGCGTCGCGAGCCCCCGAGCCCCCAGATGGCACGGCTTGATGAACGGGGACATGGGAGGGTTGGTATAGTGCAGGTGCTGGCAAGGGCAGCTGTGCAGGGGCGAGTGTGGGTTGGCGAGACATGTCTATCACTTGGCCGGGGGTTTGGTGTTGCTCAATTGGATAGGGATTAGGTTCCATCTCGATGGAGTCATGCGTTTCGGAGGAGCTTCTTGCCGGCGTCGGATGAGATGGTGTGACAGCGGGGAGAATCTGCTGCAAGACTGGCCCGAGATCCGTGTGTAGCTTGCGGGGCGGCACTGCAGAAGGAGATATGTCGGCTACCGGCAGCGAGGGTGTTGCGAGCCCTACCGCCAAGGGTCTGGATATCCAAGGCGGCGGTAGTCGCGACACTGGGGCCGGGGCGACGTCAAAAGCTGGCCCCGGTCCTGAAGGCTGGATTGATGGAGCGGCCTGCTGTGAGGACAGGGCTTGTATGGATTTTTGCATCTCCATAATGGCGGCTAGTAGAGTGGTCTGTGAATCTTGCAGAGTGGTGATGGTTGGAGTGAGTTGCTGGATGGCTGCATTTACGAGCACTTGCACGTCGGGGGTAGTGGTTGGCAGCTGGTCTTGGAGCCGCGTGGCGCTAGTCTCTTCCTGATCACCGAGGTGGTGTTCTTGCATGGCGGGGTTGGGTCCTTGGCTGGTTGCCCTAGTAGCTCTCCGTTGCACAGGCATGATGCCTAAGTCCGGAAGGTGTGCAAACCGCAATACGATGCTCACCTCCCCAGCGGAGTCGCCAAAATGATGATGCGGAAAATGGTTCGATGCTACGTGGAGGTGCCACAAAGGATGCGGTCTGAGTCAGCTTCCAGGTAGGCAACGCGGGAGACAGCAAGGACGGCGTAAGGGCCGAGGGCAAGGCTCCCCAGACAGGTCGTGAGGGCTGGCAGCGCTGCGCAGGCAGGGTGACGATGAACAGGACCGACAGTCTACAGTCCGCGACAAGGGTATGGCGTCAAGGGTCCGTAGACGGGAGTCCAAGTATATTTCTCTCACTAGAATTCCAGAGAGAATGTCTTTTTAGAGAGAGAAAGTGAAAAGTCCAAATGAGAAAGATCCTTGAAAAAGCTCCAAAGTCCACTATTTATAGGCAAAAATGTGCATGTGTCATAAGTTGACATGTGTCACCCCCTGGGAACGACACGTCGCCAGGGGGCCAACGCACTGACCCTCCGTTGGACTGCCGGTTCCTAAGTTCGTGCTGCCCTGCCCTTGCAACATCTCTCTGCCTGTCTGAGGAGACTGATCATGCCGCGGTAGCATGGTCAGAGTAGCCCGTTGCCCCAGCCTCCAGTCCAAGCCCTTACTGAATCCCACAGGCCTGGCAGCGGTGGGGAAGACCCGACGCCCAGCTGCCAGGTGGACTAGGCAAGATGCCCTTCCGAAGACCTGCTCCCATCTCGGAGTGACCCGGGGGTCATAGTCCTTAGGGGTGCCGACGCGAGCCCCCAGTGCCAGAGCACGTAGGCCAGTCACGCAGGCACCCTGGCGGAGATAGTGTCCTGGAGGAGTAGCCTATCCCGTGAGCATATAACATGATTGCAGCGCATGGGGCGCGGTTGAGTGCGGGCGACGAGGGTCGCAGAGTGATCTCCGAGCGACAAGGGTCGTTGCGTGGATGGCGCGCGACCGTGAGCGACGGTTGTCATGGCGACAGAGCGGCCACAAGTGACGGTCATCGAGACTACGAGCGACGGTCATCGCGACGAAGGAGCACGGCCGAGAGCGACGGTCGTCGCGACTATGGCGGAGCGCGGCCGCGAGCGACGGTCGTCGTGACAACGGAGCACGGTCAAAGGTGACGGCGTCGGTATTCAAGGCAGGTGGCCGACCCCTAAGGGAGGCCGACCCCTTGGGGTGGCCGACCCCCAAGGGTGGCCGACCCCCCCAGGGGTGGCCGACCCCTTGGGGTGGCCGACCCCCAAGGGTGGCCGACCCCTTGGGGTGGCCGACCCCTTGGGTGGCCGACCCCCAAGGTGGAAGGCACGCCGAAGTCGCTTCACGAATGGTTCACGTGACTTGAGCATGCGTTGCTTTGACCGGCCCTCGAGCGTTGAAAAGTTGACCGCTGACTGGGTGATGTGTCGTGCAAAGTGGGTCCCTTAGCGGGTCCTGGGGTGCGACCAGAATAGGGTATGAACACCATGTCTTGAATTTCTTGATTCCAT
Source organism: Escallonia herrerae (assembly GCA_033070095.1). Lineage (NCBI taxonomy): Eukaryota > Viridiplantae > Streptophyta > Magnoliopsida > Escalloniales > Escalloniaceae > Escallonia > Escallonia herrerae. The sequence continues at coordinate 8,539 of JAVXUP010001109.1, forward strand.
CTTGCTGTTTGCTCGTGTTTTCTGCCATTCTTCCCCTACGAAATCCATTGCTAAGATGTATTTTACTGGCCCTCACAATCGTGAAGATCTTCGCGATGCCAATTCTTCTGGCATCTTCGTAGCCATGGTAACCGTTTTTAGAGAGAGGTTGGAGTTTCTCTCTCTAACTTCATTTCTTAAAAGGTGCTTAAGGAAAACAAATATTACTATTTCTTTTCTTTTAAGCTCCCAATATCTGGCTGCAACTGGAGTTATTAGAGGAGACTGCAGTCTAGTTTCCTAGTTATCAGGAGAGAAGTGTGGTCTAGTTTACTCACTGAAATCTGTTGCTTAAAAATGCCAGGAAGGTGTCTTGAATAATTTAGTGTGATTAAATTATTTGCTTTATTTTAAATTATCGGTCTATTAGCCCAAGACTTTACTTTTGTCTAAAGCATTAACTTGATCTTTGTGACCATATCTTGTTATCACCGGCGGAGTGCAGTCGGTTGTTTGGAAATCCCCCTGCTTTGAGTTACTTCTTTATATATTTATAACACTTTTACATTTCTTGACTTACCTTTCTCATTCTCCAAAATTCATTTCGCTGATATACTTTCTCCTGTTCTTGTCTTCATGCTATTTTGAGATTCCCTTAATTATGTTGAGAGTATTTTGGAAAAAGAAAATTTGGATAGGGTTGTTCATGATTACCTTCATTGCAAGTGCATGTAAGCACATATAAAGACTATAGTTTGATCTTGAGAGGTGTCGTGCCATTGAACCTTCACATAAAGCCATTCTATTTAGGGGCGTAAATCCACAAACTAAGACAAAGCCGTAACACAGTATTGGTGAGATTTCTTCTTATCTATTATTTTACATTAGTATTTTTGGATTTATATCTATTTGTGTTTTAATTTGTGGGCTTCATTTCAAAAATTATTTCCAATAGTTATTTTCAACAAGGTGTCTAAAAAGATGTTATTAATAAAAGTTGTGATAAAAGATAAGTGTAGGCACCCCATTTTTATAGTTATTATTAATTAAATAAATAGTGAATTTTTATTATTAATTCGAGTTTATTATTCAGCCTAGACCTAGTAACGTGACATAGTTAATTAATTTAGTTTAGTCTAGTTTAGTTGTCTAAGTCCCATTGTCAAGTCCAGTGGTCTTGTCCAAACCAATAGTCAATTCCAGTCTACTGGTCCAGTTAAGAAATTGGTCCAGTCGTCCAATTATGTTAGTCTAGTGTAATGTCTAGTTTTTGCTTATGTTGTAATTGTTTGTCTAGATAATTTAGGAAAATAATTCATAAATTATCCCTGATACAAAGATTAAATCTATTATTTATATGGTTAGAGATGATAAATCAAGAATCTGGTACATCATATCTGCCAAATCAGATATCATTATCGTAATTAGAGTCAGATAATACCTCAAAATCTGAAATAAAAAAAATATTTTTATATATTATGGGATGAATCGACCGGTTTTCAACTAATTGGCAAGTTAATAGACTTTTGTCAATATACGATTTTATCCAATATTCTGACTTATCTCCAACCTTGCAGATTGGCATAAACAATGTTATCAGATTGTACGACCCATAGCTCTATAAATAAGGCCCTTGGCATTCAATGGTAGGGGTCGAGAAGCTTATTCTCTTTTAAGCTTGCGTACCATTTTCCCGTGAAGTGATATTCTAGCTCTCTCGAAAATTTTAGCCGTTCATACTCACTCAAAAAATATGTTTAGTCTTTGTATCATGGATCATTCGAAGCATCCCCGGGTATTCCAGACAAGCTACTTCCAAAGGTAATCTTAATAGCCTTCTAGATTAGAAAATCACTCTAGAGGTATTTCTAATTTCCCGTAATCACATTTCTATTACAAAAATAAAAAAAAGTATTTTACATTTTCGAGTCTAGGTCTAAGTCTCGAAATGTAGATTACTTCGTTAGGATTAGAGTAGAACTACGGCGGTTTTGATTCCAGTTAGCCAACTGATACATAGGCAATTTGACCTCCGTTGTCGAGTTCAAGCCAACAACATAAAAATAAACTTTGATGGTTTAGTTTTATTATATTTTGCATGTTACATGTTTGTAAGGCCAAAAATCAATAGAAATGAAATAGACTGAAAAGGTGTGGCGGGTGCCTAATACCTTCCCCCTACGTAACTTATTCCACGAATCCATCTCCCTGTTTTCGATAGACTAATCATTATTTTTTGGACATTTAGTGCCATCTTATGGTTTTTCTTATTTTTCCTATTTTGTTAAATAAAATAATATGGCGACTCCTAAAAATCCCTCTTTAGCGACATTGTTTCAGAGGCGGTTTGCTACAGTGGCAACTTTGTTGAGGACTAGACTTGAAAAGTTTTTATTGATTTGTGGGCCTTGCTGTATTTCTTGTTTGTTGTAAAATGTGATACAATTGCGGTATTTGCACTCTTATTTTCATACCCCACACATGCGCGCGTTTAACCCCATCCACCCACTGGCCAGCAGTTAAAGCCCTTGGACCTCCTGGTCTTAAGGCAATCTTTCGATTGTACACTCAACTCCACAATTTTGTACTAAAGGGACCTTCTAGTCTTCTTTGCATATTAAATGACTTGTACACATATTGGTGATCACTCATTATTAACTTCCTGATATAAGCAGGAGGTGTATGGTACAGTTGAGCCGGTAGAGTTACCTTACACCAGTGTCGAGAGAAAAACCACACACCCGGACCATTAGTGTTCTGCCCGTTCTTGGGAGAATACCTTAATTGACCTAAGGCATGTTGGCAAGGAAACCTATCAATATTCTATAAGCTAACTGGTAATCTCACAAAAGAGGAGAGATTCTGACTAACTAGTTGATTTATTGCGCTTTCAACCAGATAGTTAGTTAGTATGTGCATTGTGTGTAAAAATTAAAATTGGCTTGTTTATACACTAGTCCACCCCACTGACTAACCGACCGGTTTATCCATCATGATTACTAGACGGTTAATCAGAACCTCACCCTGTAGAAAATAAAATTTCTTGAAACAAACTCTAACCTCACTGACCAACCGGGCGGTTTATCCATCTGGATGACCAAACAATTAGGTTTCCCAGTCAGTCGACCGCTCTGGATAACCTCAACGTCTGAATATCCAAAAAAAACACCCCAATGACCAGAAATGAGCCAGCCAGATCAATCTATGTGGTATGTGTTGATTAAATTTTAGAGTTAACTACTCGGTTGACCACTGTACTATTAGGCAAATTCAACTTTGGTCACTGGACATTCATTTATGTCAAAATAACCACTAAAATTTAAAATTTGTTTCAATCAAGTCACTCCATTACTTTTTGTTAATCTAAGTCCTTTTATTTAGGGGTAAAACCGTACATTCACTGTTCACCTTCTTCTTCTTCTCTTTCTTCTTCTTCTTCTTCTTCTTCATACACACACACACACACACACACACACACACACACTCTCTCTCTCTCTCTCTCTCTCTCTCTTCTCACTGCCAAACCCAACTCTCTACATTATCAAAATTTTGGGGGAGATACAGACGGGGGCCGTCCACCAAGAGTCACCTTCCTATTACCAAATTTGCATTATAAACAAATCCAGGCTTTAAGTTCATCACTCTGCCAAGTTCAAGAGCAGTTAGAAGGCATCTTGATGACCCAACTTCATATCCGCTTATCATTTCCGTGCTTCCAAACCTGGATCGAGTCAATGCCAACCAACTATCTCCATAAAACTTTAACTTTTAGGGGCTTTCAAGCTATAACTGGTTTCTAATTTAAACATTATTTTGAAATGGTAATGACAATTCACATTACTGTAGACTATACTCACATGGCACCATTTCCCATAGCAGCTATTACCTTACCCAATGAAGATTCTTCCACTTCACTAAACATTGCTAGTATAAGAACTATACCCATATTTCAACCAAACAATTACTGTATGATGATTGAACTAAAATGTGGAGGAATCCATAACACGCGCACAGCCGATGAAATCAGAGATTTGAAAGTAGACAACTGCTTGTTATTACTAAGCTAAAAGTTCCTGAATTTTATGTTGCTTAAAAAACCAAAAACTTATTTTCCCTTGACTAAGTTTCACACCGGCCTGAACCTTTGGTTGGCTAAGAATTCTAATGGAAGCATGAAAGACTCAAACTTTTGCCTTAGGTTCAACGCTACCAGGTGTTTCAATACTAGCAGGTGCTGCTGCTTCCTTCATCTCATCCTTGGCATCACTATGTGTGTTAAGGGTGTGCGTGCGTGAGTGTGTGCGTGGTGGGGTGGGGTCAGTGTGTGAAAGTGTGTGAGGCGTAGAGGGAAAATAGAGAGAGAGAGAGAGGGGGGGGAGATGAAGAAATAAAGAAAGAAGAGGGCAATTGAGAAAGATGAGGTAAAAAGACTAATATACCTCTGAGTACATGGACAACGTCAAGCTTAATTTGACGGAGTGGCCAGACTGAAATGAATTTCAAAATTTAATGGTGATTTTGACACAAATTGATGTCCAGTGACCAAAGTTAAATTTGCCTAATAGTTCAATAGTCAACCGAGTAGTTAACTCTAAATTTTAAAATAATTTCTCTATACATTCAAGGCTAACACATGTTTGGCATTGGGACTCATCCAGAAAGTTCTCAAGAGCTCCAATGGCTGAGGAATTCACATAAATCGTAAACTTGGTCCGTATTATCAGTCAACTACAGAAAGATTTTCAGAACGGTTTTGTAACTTTGACAGATCAGCAATCTTGAATATCCGAGGAAATAGACAACCTCAAGAAGAGAGGTAGGAATGATCAAGAGGATGAGGCAGAAAAGGAAAAGAAAGATGACAAAAAGAAAGTCCTGAATTTGATTGGCAATATGAATCCAAAGATAAGGAAGTAAAACTCCTTGTTGTTCGAGAGTGGAAAGATAAACTGGCAGCGCTAAAATTCCAAATCACCATGATGAAGAGAGCCGATAACCCCTAGACCTTAGCGCCCTAACCATGAACCCCGAGAATAGATTATCCCCCAAGTTTAAAATGCAGGAGATGGATAAGTTCGATGGACCACGGATCCCAAAGTTCACATCAAAATGTACATGCTTGCGCTAGCCCTTTATGGAGCAAATCAAAACTAGTTGTTTCACCGTGCTCGCACAGGAGCTGCCACTCGTCGATTTCTAACTTTGGATGAAGCCTGAGTACGAACTTTGGAAGACATTGTGAAAGAGAGTTCGTGAAGCAGTACCATGTACAATGCCGACTTGGACATTAACAGAAGAGACTTGGAAACCACAAAGGAAGAACAGAGAGTCAGTGTCAGCCTTCATTATGAGATGGAGAAATAAGGTTGCTTAGATGGTGAACTGCCGGACAGAAAAAGAGTAAGTGAATATTATGAGGAATAATATGCTTCACGTGTACCATGGCTATATCTTTAGCCATTACCACACATCATTTAAAGCTCTTATGGGATCCCTCATACAAATAGAAGATAGTCAATAAAAAAAATCTCTCTTGACTCAAAGCCAAGGGTATACCAAGCCGGTCCGAGGAGTTCTAATGTGCAGCCCAAGCCAACTACTGCCAATGATGTCAACAATGTGCAAGCACCCCCGATAGTGTCATGGGAGGCCACTACAAAGCCTAAGAGAAAGTTCACGCTGTTGAATGCGTTGTTACCTAAAGTGTTTGAACAGTTGTTAAGAAGGGGTATGATATCTAAGTTGACGCCTAGCACTATGCCAGCCGTAACACCGGAAGGATATGATGTGCATGCTTTTTGCTCTTATCTTCAAGGGAAAGAACCTTACAGAGAGTTACATAATGCTCTGATACGCCATACAAGATCCCATCGACAAGGGCAAAGTCTCCCCTCCCACAAAGACGAATGCCCAGAAAGAACCCTAGCCCCCTCACAGGGTTACTTTCATTAATGATAGCCAACGATAATGGATCCGAGCTCCTTTATCATTCCAACCAGCTAGCTAGTTCAAGAAATTTCAATATGTGATTCCCTGTGGCAGTTTTGTGATGTGATCACTTAGGAAGAATTAATGGAAGGCGAGGCCTTTGCTGTCGAGGAAGAATACAATGAAGAAATAGATTTTATGTTCCGATAGAATGCCAATGTGTTCTACCTAACTCGGCCAGGTCGAGTTTTCTAGGCCGTGCCCTAGCCAGTCACTTCTAACCCGATGTCTTCTCAATATCCTTCTGATGATGAAGTTCTAAGACAATTGAAGAAAACCCAGGCCAACGTTTCCATATGAAAGTAGTTATCCGCCTCACGCTCTCACCGTCAAGCCCTCAGGAAGCTACTTAGCAAGGCCCAGCTACCGATTTAGGCCCAGCCTAAAGATCTATCCCAAGTGTTAGGGGCTATACATCATAAAAATATCTGACTTGCCCAAAGCAAGACTCAACCACAACGACCCACTCCATATCACCATGTGAGCACTTGATAAGAAGGTTCCCTTAATCCTTGCAGATAACAATTATGCCTTGCTTTGTTCAAGCCCTTGGTATTGCCCCTCAGACTTTATCCCTCCTAACCAAGCCGTTCGAGCCTATGACAATACCTGAAGAGAAGTGGTTGGGAGGGGTGAAGTTTGGGAGGGCAATACTGAGGGCTTGAACAAAGCGTATGTACTCGAAGACAGGTGATTGGTACAGTCAAGCTCCAGATGACAGTTGGAACCGCCAGTTTCAAAGTTGAATTTTAAGTTTTGAATCTACTTAATGCATTCAATCTCCTTTTGGGAAGACCATGGATACATTCTCTAGGTGCGATTCTCTCTACATTGCACTAGAAGATTAAGTTTGTTTTGGATAAGACCATCTTCACCATTATGGGTGATTCACAGCTACCTCAGATCAGAACGATGAAGTAGAGTTCGGATAGAATTTCTTACCTCGGTCCAATTAAGCTAAGCAATACTACCAAAGCTCAATCGAAATTCTCTGAATAAATCTAGATTGACAATCCATTTGTTAGAAAACAATCTATACTAATATACTATAAACTAATATTCACTACCCAAAAGATGCTCACTTTTAACTCCAAAAATCGCTCAACTCAAAACGGTCCCGCACACGACTAATCTAACAGAAAATCTTGTATGCTCTTTGATGTGTAATGATATCCCAAAATTTATAATAAAATACTTTTATTGCTCAAAACATTATAAAAAGTCAAAATATGAATTTTTTGAATTAAATAATTTCTTTAAACGCAATAAAACTCCATAAATTGCTTCTAGCTAAAAATAAAGTCCCATAATTTTTATAACAACTTAAAAATATGTATAAAATTATAGAAATTTAAATTAGAAATTAAAAGGCATTAAAACTATTTTTAAATTATTCATTTTGCTAAAACCAATGCAATATGGAAACTTTAGTAAATCAACTCTAAAATTTACAAAACTGAAACTGAGATATCTTTGTGATACAAAAACATTACTCAAATTTTCCAAAAATTTTTTATTAGGTTTAAGGCTCCAAAAGAATTTTCAAATCTGAAATTACAGAATATACTAAAAATACATACGATTTTAGAAAATTATAGAATTTTTTTACGAATTCTAATATAGTCTAACGTATTATACTGTAAAATTTTACAGACTAACGATAACCGTGCGCTGGTCTATGCACTTATCGATCCTAACGCTAACCCAAATTTTCTGCTCCATACTTCACTTCTTCTGCTTCTCTTTAATTTCTCTCCAAACCAAAACACACTCACCAGCTCATGGTTACCGTTCACGCATCTTCCCTTACTCCCCATTTTCATCTCATAACCACCACTTACTCACACATGAAACACCACTCATAACACACATTATGCACTCCGCCTTTACGTTGTTTACAGACCCGCGACCTCACACATTTGTTCACTCAACACACCCACTCATATACACACGTTACACATTCCATGCATTCACATATTTGAGACACACACACACACACCTTCACAGAGCACTTACACACACACACACACACACGCATGAACACACAAACACACACTCTTATGGCAGCTACCATGGCTGCCCAAACTCCTCCTTTTCTCTCCCGTAACACTCCCCACACAGGTACATACGCACACTACAAACCTGTAACACAACTGCTCTCCTTGTACTCATTTCAGTTCACTCCCTCTCTTTTTATATTCTCTTCCACATACACACACAGCCCTACAGCCCACACACTCATGCATGGTTTACCCACTACACACAGCTCTCACTCACAGCACTCACGCATACCCTTCCCTTCTGCCTCATGGCATCCTTACCTCCTTATCACACACATACACTCATGCAAACACAACCATTACACACCAAAATGCACCAACACATGTATACACTATCACACCCATCATGCAAAACACATACTGCAACTACACATCTTCTTCCTCCCTTTGCTCACTCACCTGGTTACACCTCAAGAACAAGCACACTAAACAAAAGCATACACTGAAATCCACCACACCTTGCACCTCTCACATGGGCAATGGGTTTTCTTTCCCCCTTTCTTTTCTTTTTTATCAATTCACCCACTCCACTCACCTGGTTTATGCTATAGCCAGATCATCTTCCAAAATACAAGGTATGTGCATTTAAAACTTATCAAAACAACACTCAATAAGACCCATTTCAGGCCCACTGCTCCTCTTATTTCTTCTTTGTTTAACACCACTAACACACAATCACACCTGCACTCCCATGCCTAACTGTTGAGGCCTCCTTCTTCTTTCTTTTGTTTTTACCCGCACATAACACTCACATACACACATTACACTACACTCATGCACTCAACTCACGTACTCACCTGTATACACAAACACATGTACTCTGTTTTAATGCAGTCACACACCAAGCATATACCTCACAGCACGCACACACACATACACACACATCATCATCATCAACCAGCTCCAGTAAAAACCCACCACTTATTGCCTTCTTCTCTCATGCACGGTTTCCCCTCTAACCCGTAATCCCTCGCATTTGTTCTACCCTGCACACAGCCTCACAAAAAGAAAGAAACACACATAATGTACACGAAGTCGTGCACACACAGGCTGTCTCATGCACAAACACTCACACTACTGCATTCATATATCACATACCGCACACAGAAACCGCACACCTAGCCCAACCGTGCTATACATGAACAAACCACACTCACACCCTCACTGGACAGCCATGGTTGTCTACTCACAAAGCTCGCACCTACACTACATCAATCGCTGTCTACTCCCGTCCAGATCTTACACAGCATCGACAACTAATTCATCCGTACACGGCTGTGTAGCCACGACAAACTCCATCTCTCCGTTACAACTCACACCCATTTTTCGCCAATGCACACTACCATAACCCACATACCCCATCCCACAATAAACACCTATCACGCACATCAAGAAAATTTACCTCGTGAAATTCCTTACAGACCTCATTTACAATGAATAAAATAGGAGAAATCAGCTAGAAGACTTACCGAAAAACTTTGTCCCTTCCTTCCCATCTCTTTTCCTCGGTATCTCTCTTTCCCTATCTAGGTAGGTCTGCCGAGATCGGAATAAAAGCATTTAACGGCTGCCATAAGGAATGCGGCTATCTATACATATACAAGTATAAAACCCTAACCGGACAAATCATAAAAAAAACCCTTCACTTTAATTTGCCGCTAAATTTTCTCATCCGAAACTTTTATTATAGCAACATGGTCCAAAATAATATCCATGATAGTTTAGGTGCTAGGAAAATTATTAACGGGTTGTTACGCTAACCCGTTGGACAAAATGTGACTAAAAGTAGCTACCTAAAAATATCAACGCTAACTAAACGAGAATTCATCATTAAAAACATATACGCCAACGTTAAGTATATATAAAAATGTATCGTCGCTAGAAGTTGTGAATAAAAATTCGGTCACACTAATCGACGCTAAATATTACATATGAAAGTCGTCGCTAAAAATTACTAGTTAAAATATCGATGCTAAGAAATATATTCGCCGTTAAAAATTTTAAATAAATCCAATAAAGTATTTGAGTGTTACAGCTAATATGTGGTCAGAAGCAAGGGCAATGGGTAAATCCTTGAAAATTAAAAGAAACTAAAGAAGGGCAAACATACATTCAAATAACAGTTGCACGTCAATAAATGAGACGGGACATGGCAAAGCTACGAAGTTTATTTTGTTTAAAAGATAGGATTGCTATTATAAACATCCATTTCCAATCTAAAACTTTCAGGACACTTAAATTAGTGATACACTACTAATGGTCTATAATGTCAAACCTTGCTATGTTATAGCAACTGACTCTTAGAATAAAGAGGTAAATGCAAAAGAGAAGGCATGTTTGGATTGAAGAACATCAACACATTGAAGAACAGCAAGAAGGACATATAAGAATGAGCAAGGCTTGATAATGGGTAACCAAAATAGGAGTACCCGTATATACTGAAGATTTCTCAAAACGATTTCAACATGAGCATAAATTATTTCAGAGAATACTTTTGCAGTCATTTCTGTAGCAGTCACGGCAATACACAGAGTAGAGAAAATCAAACCCGTTGATCCTGGGCGGTTACAATACCGCTTAGGCAAAGTCGAAAGTGTTCACATGCATGCTGTACCATAATAAATACTAGTCCCACTGGGTACTAGCCTGGTTTTCATGCAGGATTCAAATTAGCCTTATTACGCCCTCCCACAAAATGGAAACCCAGGTCAACACAGAATAATCAACAATATCAATGAGCTTTGACATAAGCTTAATTTACCAACCTTAATTCACATTCCAATAACAATAATCATACTGACATAAGTCAACGTTCTGAATTCCAGAAGAAAATCACAAATACACATAAAAAACAATTGCGAATAGTTATCAAATTCAGGCACGACAATTCGTAAAAGCGGATACAAACAATTATCAAATTTGCTCAGCATGCAATAACAGGCGAGCATCACAAGATTTTTAAATAATTGATTCAGGTTCAATATTGGACTTTTCTGGGCAATAGCATGTTGATATGAGTATACAATTCAAAGTTTGGCATTAGCCATAAGTAATTAAATGTATACTTACGAGTACGAGTTATTAAAATAAGAGTTCGGACGAGAGTCCATACCCAGGGTTTAGATAGAATCCCCTACCTGGATCCCATCTAAATTATCATAACCGAAAAGTCTTTAGTTTTAACCTAAATAAAATAATTAAATCGTCAGAATATAGCTGCAGTACAATATTATAACTTAATACGGACTCACACATACTCCCAAAATGAACCTCCCTCACCACGTATGTAAAATTACCAAAATGTCCCTACGTGTAAAATTTCAAAAATATCTTAAAACGCTATTTTAAGTATCCTGATATCATATGTGGCCTAGAAAATATTTTAGAAAATTTTTGCCAGAAAATTCAGAACTGTTGTTCGGACAGAGCGCTAAAAGCCAGTTTCGTGAAAAAATACCTATCGGCCTTAGAATGGCCCGAAATTTTAGGATATGAATTATCTCAGTAAAATAAGATTTTTCTAAAGTTTTTTTTTTTTTTATCAAAATAGCTTGGTCTGCTATACTAAATAATTCAATAAATTTCTTTAATCGGTATCCAAAATTAGCACTCTTCGTCGACACTGAAAATTGTCAACAAATTTCAGAGTGTGCATCTCATAAAAATATTGGGGGTTATAGTTTCGGACTTTGTCTAATTTTGGCCCTAACTATTTTTTTTTTAGAAATTCGTGAAAACTGTCTAATTAAATTTTTACTTTTAGCGACTACTGTTCAAACTAAAGGCACACACTCGAGCACCTTATTTACATACACATCATCTTCTTCCTTTTTTCTCTTCCAACCGAAACACACACTTCTGCACGCACGCTAGACAGTTTACAAACACACACACACACACACACACTCCACCCCTCTTCCAAACACCTAAATCTCTCCTAATTACATTCTAACATACAACTAGCACATATAACACGCACACCCTCACACCCGTAGAACACACACTCACGGCACACACTGAAACACACAACACCTTTCGGGCACTCCCAAAATACTCTCAATCTCATCCAATTCAATTCTATACGACACTAATCCCTCTATACACCAAAACACACCACAATCATTCCCAATCCACCTCCTGCGCACGAACAACACACACATTGCACAATAAACTCACACACATAACTAAATTTACACTCAAAATTGAAACATATCCAAATTACAGAAACTAGGTGAAGATTCAACTGAGGATAATTTAACTCAACTTCTCCCCTACTCTCTCTCTCTCTCTCTGTCTCCATGTGCTCTGCTCTGTCTTTTTTTTCTCCTTGCTCTGCTTCTTTCCCTCCCTTCACTGTTTCTCTTTTTCTTTCTTTTTTTCATCTTCACCTGAATGTTTTTTTTCCTTATTATCTCATTACGATATTTAATTATTTAACTTGCTTAATCATGCAAAAATTTTACGTAGGAGGTGGCTCGATGTGTGATCATCTTCCCAAAAATTTGACACCTAGCTACACATTTTTCCAATTTATAAAATAGCCCCTCTACTTTTTTAAAATTACAAAAATGCCCAAAAATTTTAAAAATTATATTTTTGTCCCGAAATCTTTTAAGTTCACATGCACTACTAATATCCAAGCATTACTCAAAATTAACGCCCGTCTATTTTTCAAAACACCGATGGTCATTTTAACTGGCTCCCGAAGTTAGGGATATTACATAAATAGATTAAGCTTCTGAGTTATTAGAGATTGATCCTTGAAAATGAAGGTCAAGACTCTTTTTTATAGTGTTCAGGGTTGTAGAATCTGATAAGATTGGTAATGTCAATCTGTGTAGCTGGTGATAAGTCAGCATAAATGATAAAAATTGCAGATTGACAAAATTACTATCAATCTGTGTAGCTGGTCAATTGTAAAAATTATTATCCTACGGGGTCGACCCACAAACCCGATATACTTGAGGGGGCTGTTTGTCATTTTTCCGTCTTAATTAATAATGAAGTCCATTATTTAATTATGTAAAAAATGCCTATAAAAATGATGTGTCTACAGTCACAAATCACATTTATCTTAATTGAGCGGCTACAAAGCTCAACAGAATATCTTCATCGCATCTATTGGATAGTGACTGACGGACTCACTACTGTGCACAAGTAAAGCGATAATTATAAAAGCCATAAATAGTAAAACTATTAAAGGTCAATAAGAATCATAAAATCGTAACACAATTTAAACTCAGTTGGAATCTAGACTTGAATTTGACGAGACTGGACACAGACTCTAGCTCTTCATCTTAATTTCTAGATACCCCTCTTTCACTGGCCATCTTCTCATTGAGTGCCCCTTAAAGTGTGGGTGTTCATCTTAGTCTCATATGAATTAAAGGGAGATAGTTTGCATTAACGGGGTGGATCTAGGGAAAATTTCCAACACAAGTCCTCAACGAATGATTTCATGCAAAGAAATATCAGCTATTGATACTTACTAGACCTTTGACGATGAAAACCAAATTTCAACAAGACATCATCTAGGACAGACATGCTAATTAAGGCAATGAAAATCATGACGGAACTGTACTATCCTTACCTGATTGGCTTCTAACCAAAGAAACCTTTCAAACCTTGATCTCAACGAGTGGAATGACATATATAATCAAAGCCTCACTAACCAGGCATCGATTTACAATAAACTCACAATATTTCGCGTCATTTTCTACTCCGTCTTGGTGGTTCATAATCTCTTTCGAATCTCTTACTAGAGCTAATCGTCCCAGCCTGATATTAAGGTTCTATCATTAACATCCGAAAGAAAATTCTAGTACAAATCATTTAAGTGTGAACATATAACTGGGATAGTCCCTATAACATTTTATTCAACAACGTTCAATCACATAAGTCAAATAAATCATCCTCGGATATGTGAATGTACTAAAATGCCCCTAACAACCATCACGACCATCAATAATTTCAAAAATATTTCAAAATAGTTTTGCATATCTATGAGACTGATTTTTAGACCAAAAGACCTTTGAGGAAATTTTCTTTTATTCTCATGTACCCCCCTCCTATTCTTATATGCACACAAGGCAACCAAAACTATTAAACATAACAAATGATACTAAAATGCTATGAAACTTTAGACACATAAGTGTCTTAGTAGCATGAGGCTACTATAAAACTTTCAGAAAATATTGATTTGATAAAAAAAAAACTACTTCGTTGTTAGAAATCGTTTAATACCCTTCGTGAACGACGAAAAATCCAAAAAAATTCCATAATGTAGATTTCCTAAAAGTAAGAAGGATTACTCTTTTGCATTTAGCCATAAACGAAGCAAAAAATAAAATTCGGACTGGTAGGAAAATTATCGACCTTAAGTGACATTTATCATGTTCTTCCTCAAGAACCCTAGCCTACGAGAATCTTGCTAACAAACATCTTCACTTAGGCGAACCAATAAACCCACACACAAAAACAATGCACCCACCATTTACCCTCCTTATCACACACACACACACACACACACACACACACACACTACGTGTTAAAAGCACACAACAGACACCTACAGATTCTACGCACATAGACATACACCTCGCAAAACATACATTGTGCATACCCACACACACATGCACACACCTTACCCACACACATCCCCCCATGCACACACATATTACACACATAAACACATGCACACACCAAAGCACACATCTTGTATACCCATACAAGGAGGCACACATCTTACCCATACACTAAATAGCACACACAAGATTAGACACACGCAAACCCCCCCCCCCCCCCCCAAAAAAAAAACACTCGGCGTATACCCACACACACACATGCACACAACTTACCCAAATATACACACCTACACACATGAATTACACAAAACAAAACACACACACACACCCCCTCCCCACCACCACGCCCCCCAAAACACACATTGCAGGCATGATTAGACACACAAAACACACATCTAATTATATATCATCCCCAAACCTCACCCAAAAATTTGTATAATTGACTAAATTCAACCAAGGGTTTACACTCCACACAATTGTCCCAATTTCCAATCGAAATTCCCTTTAGAGTGTCTGCTATATGGTTTATTCTTCCTCCCTTTAGATTTTTTTAATGTCAAATCCCTCCACTTTTCCTCTTATATAGCATAAAAAATCCCAACATCATGATCACTAGACTTCCTTAAACTATAATCAAATTTCATGCAAGAAAACTCACCTAAAAAGGAAGAAAATTGGCTGCCTTTAGCAGCCACGCCTGGTCGCATTTTTGTGTGTGTACATATACATATATGTATATAGATACATACATACATATGTACATATACACACTTGTACACACACACACACACACACACTTGTACAAAGTCTAGAGTGCTTCAAAACTGCCACTACATCCACAAGAAGCACTGTCTTGCCATAATTTTAACTGTGCCCACAACAACCACCACGAGTCTACCACCACAACGATTGCCGTATGCTGAGTCAACCATCAAAACTTTGGAAATCTAGAACCATTTCCCATAGAACCATAGATTTGTTCTAGACCCGAGCAACAACGTTAACAGGTTTAAGATCTAGCTCCATCTTCACATTTCTCTGTCGCAGTTCTTCATTATTGATGCTTCGTTGTGTTGCTACAGTAGTGTCGACGATGAAGTGGCGAAAGCGGTGTCAGATGGTAAAGGTCACAACAGATAGGAGAAGCGATTGAGAAATTTTTTAATATTCATAAATATATGTATGTGTGTATATATAGATAAATACACACACACGCTCGCGTAGATAGTGATTAACTGAGCTCTCATTTTACACCTTACATAACTTAACTACTGTTTTTTGAGTTCTAAAATTATTATTAACCCACCAAGTATTTGATGATGAATTTGAATGGTTTGTAAGTGAACGAATTTGTGTAGTGTGAGTTGTCATTGTTACCTTAGGAGGAGAATGGGCAAAGTAATGAATGATCTATTGACAACTAGAGCGAGATTCAGTTTTTAGCGTAAAAAGGAGAAAAAGGAAAACGGGTTGCTGCTGCTCGTAACTGAACCTTTGTATTTTCAAACAAATGACATAGGTTGTGTGTACTCTCGATCTTCACACCCATAAAGTACTATATATTTTTAAAAAAAATAATAAGAATTATAATTTATATGGCCTGTATGTATGAGATTCGAACTTGGGATCTTGAGGTTATTCCTCAAGGGCCTTTGCCACTTCACCTAGGGGTGAGCACCAAACCATTCAAACTGAATCGATCCAATCCGAAATATCTAAAAATTTTAACGGTTCTATTTCACATTCCTCAAACCAGTCTGGGATTCGATTCAGTTCACGATTCACATTCTTGAAACCGATCACAAATCGAACCCGAGCTATGATATGTTAATAAATTTTCGTGACATACATTGATAATCTTCACATACATGATACTAAACAAATTCAAACAAACAAAATCTTGAAAGTTCTGTAAAAGAAAAGAAAATACTGAGGGCAGTTATGACATAAGAATTTAGTGACTAAAATCTTTATATATTTACTCATTCTTTTTCATACATCAATGACAAAAGCATATATGAGTTTTTACTAAAATATATATATATATATATATATATATAATAATATTTATAACTTATGTTAACATGGGCACTTATATATTAAATATAGCAAGATTATGTTAGAGAAAAAATAATTGATTTTAATTACATTTAGATTCAATAGTAATGTGCAAAATAACGTCATCTTTAAATGGGGGCAAAATTTCAAAAGCGATCAAGTCGAACATTAGACCGATAGTATTTTCGATTCGGTTCACAATTTTTAACGGGTCGATTTACCCCGCAAACGGAACCGCACCGAAACCGAACCGTGTCCAAACTTCACCCACCTTGGGGTTAAAACTTTTGAGGTACCATTCTCTCCAGATTTCATCCAATCTTCGCTCTCTAGGGTTGGTTGTCGTTCGGTTCAATCTCTATACTATCAATCTTTGAGGTAAGAAGAATTCGTTGCCCTGTATCGTCTGTACTCTGTGCCATCGGGTTATCTGGGTTTTCGGTCCCCCTTAAGGTGTCAGTCGCTATTGCATATTTCGTAGCGCAGAGCGTGACCAATTTCCGTTCCAATTCTAAACCAGCTCGTCGGGTTTTTGTTGTTACTAGTGTTGCAAGCATAACATCATCAGATTGGCTGCTAATCTTGTTTAAAACTTAGACTACAATGAGGAAGAGTCGATACGTAGGAGGGGGAAGAGGCACCAGACTCCGTTCTCCGCCGCCGCCGCCTCCCCGCCGCTACTCGCCGCCGCCCCGTCACTACTCGCCGGCGCCTCGCCGTATAATCGACACGCCGCGGCCGTCCTACTCTGGTCGCGTTGGTTCGGCTGAAAGGATAGATGATTACGATTGGCGTTCGGGTCGAAGAGATCACGACAGGGATCCGGGTCGGGTGGCATCGGAGCCCGAGAGAGCGAGGGCGAGTAAACGTGGCGGCGGCGATTACGAGAGACCATCGCAGAGCATGTCGGAGTTCAGCGAGGGCTTGCCTCGTGGCGACCCGGCTTCGATGAAGTTCCAGTGGAACAATCTCCTGCAAGAGCCCTTAATTGGGGGCAGCAGTGATGCAAATCATGGCTTCAAGCATTCCACTCCTACCCGAGTTAACCCTGAGAAAAGCTATCAGGACAGCCAATATATGGGTTCGGAATCTTTGGGCCGACATGACGGGTTGTTGCTCGAGAAACCCTTGTCCAAGAGGGGAAGAAGTTACTCATTTTACCCTCCTGATGTTGGGGTTTCAAAAAGTCCGGGCCCTTTTGATAGTAGTCTTTCATTGCCCTCACGAAATATGGATGTTTCTCAAGACTACAGAGTTTATAGGTCACACATGGATAAACGTCCGGCAGATTTAATGGGAGGAAGGAGATTCTACAACGAAGAAGAGACTTCTAGAGCCTATCAAAATGATAGGTCGAAAGGTTCTAGTAGTATAGTGTCTTTAGGTCTTTCAAAGGAGGAATTCCGTGGTTCCTTCACCTCAGATGGCTATAGATTGCGCGGTGGTACGACTATCACGCCTGCTAGCAATGACCGGTATGGCCTAGAAGTGCAGCCTATGCCGACTATAATCCCTAATGTGAGATCAAATGATATGAGGAATTATCTTGACTCATTTGAAAGTTTGACCGAGGGTAAATATGGGGATTATCTGGAAAGAAGCAATTTGGGTACCAAGTTCGATGACATATATGGAAAGAGGGTAGATGTTGGAGAAGAATATCGCGGTGTAGATTTGGTGAGATCTAGCGTAGGTGATCCTCTTGTAGACAGGGTTGAAAAATATTCTCGTGAAAAACATGTGAGGGACAGCAGACTGTGGGACCATATTTCTTCCTCACAAGGGAACTACCCTGATGAAATTGGTTCATTACCCTCAAGAAGGCAGGCCGAGGGCAGATTGGATTGTAGAAGTGCTAATCTCAAGTATGAAAGTGAAGTTGATGCAAGGGGCTCATCACACTCAAGAAAGCACGACGAGGAAGTTCTGGGGTACAGAAGTACTCATCTCAAGTATGGAAGAGAAGTTGATGCAAGTGGTTCATTACACTCAAGAAATCAGGACGAGGAAGTTCTGGGGTACAGGAGTACCCATCCCAATTATGAAAGAGTCGTTGCAAGCGGTTCATTACACTCGAGAAAGCGGGAGGAGGAAGTACTGGGGTACAGAAGTACTCATCTCGAGTATGAAAGAGGAGTCGATGCAAGCGGTTCATTGCTCTCGAGAAAGCAAAATGAGGAAGCTTTGGGTTACAGAAGTGCTCATCTCGAATACGATATACAAGTTGGAGCAAGTGGTACGTTGCACTCCAGACAGGAAGAGGAAAGTTTGAGTTTTAGAAGTAATCATCTCGATTATGAAAGAGACCATGGAATCCTTGTTGCAGGGGAGTATTTCGGTAATGAAGGAGGTGGTGGTCCGTGGTCTCTTGGAGAAAGTTCAGAGCTGTTGCCAATGACGGAATATGATTCACGCTTGGATGGAGCTGAGGGTAGTTCCCAACGGGGCTGGATAGAAATGGAGCAACGTGGGCATGATCCATCTAGAATAATGCTCAATCATAAAGAAGTAATGAACAAGAAATCGAGCAGGTCCGTTTTTGGAAGTAAAGCTTCCAGCAAAAGGAAGAATAGGGACCCTTTGTTTTTTTCAAAAAAGTTGAAGTTCAGCAACTCCCAATATGGGAAGAGTGGAAGGACTTTGGAGATTCCAATATCTGATGACCAGTTTGCGTCTGGAAGTTTGTCAATTAGGGCGAGGCATGAAAGAAAGCTTCATAATTTTGGTGGTAGGGACATAAAGAAGCGTCTGGGACCTGCCCCTCAAAATATTAATGTTCCGTATTCTTCAGTCAAAAATAAGAAATCTTCACTGAAGAAGCGCTTAGGTTCTGGTCCTCAAAAATCTCGTGCTTCTTTCACTTGGATAAGGGCGAAAGACAACAAACCTCAGAGATTGCCTAGAAGGAATCAAGATGGTTCTGATGGGGGTCTTCAACTTAAAGAGGGAGACCCCTCAGGGAGTAGTTTGACACCTGTTAAGACTGAACCACCCGAAAACTCTGAGGAATTTAAGCAGCTGGTTCATAGCGCGTTTCTTAGGTTTGTAAAACTGTTCAACAATAATTCAGCTCAAAGAAGAAGATTTCTGGAGCAAGGACGAGCTGGTAATTTAAAGTGCAACATATGTGACAGGTCTGTCCTCCCTGTCATGATTTGCCCCCATTGATTGCAATTATATTTACTGTCTGCTGCCAATCAAGTAAGTACCCTTTATGGAAGTCATTTCAGTCTTTTCATGACGTCATTATTTCTTGAGGATTGGCAATTCTGGAAGTGGAACTCTTCGTATTGCAATATCATATGGGGAAGCTCTATGGAATCTGCTTAGCACATGGTTGGCAGCTAGCTTTAATTCAAAGAAAAAAGGGAGAAAGGGGGAGCAACAAGAAAAAGAATGCCATGACCCAAGTAGATTTAATCTAGTAAACAAAATGTAGAAAAAATGCATAAAAAGTAATTCTGGGTTGTAGAAGTAACTATTCATTGGTGATATTCTTTTGATGGTTGTTGATGGCAAGGTGGCATTTGTCGGTTGGGATGTAGATGTAGCTTTTGGGTAAGAAGATTTAAGTAACTAAAGGAAAGGTAGTTCTTAAGAAGGAAGCCTAAAGGAAAGAAGAAAGTGACAGTTTCTTGCTGTCAGCAGCAAAATTGAGAGAGGTATAGTTAGAAGCCTCCTATGCTTTTCATGTCATTGAACTAGTGACTAACGGAAGAGAAGTGCTTGGTTTTAAAAACTTTGCTCTTCCCTTTTGCATGGTTTGGAAGTTCATTTTCTGAACCATACCGCATGAATATGTAGAATTCAAAGTTAGATAGTTGGATAAAGGATTATGATCAATATTATCCACTTGAATGGTAAGTTTGCTAGTGATCTATATCCACGAAATTTGGAAGTTGGAACTTGTGTGAGTCAATGTTCTTATGGCCTTTTTATCGGTAGGTTAAGTACGTGCTATTTCTGAGTTCATTGGTAAGGTGTATAGAAGTGTTTAGCCATGGGAGTGGGTGGTGATATTCTTAGAATTATTGATGATGGCAGTGCCAGTGTGCAACTTTGGGTCAGGACTTGGATGCAGACAAGTAATTTTGAAGTACGAAACTAAAGGAAATCATAATATGGCAGTGTTCCTTGTATTTTGTAATTGGCATAGATGGAATTACTTCCTTCAATACCTTTTAACTTTAAGAGACAGGAGATGACATGGGTAATCCACCAAGAAAAAGGTCCCAAGTGGACTTCAGAAAAAAGAACTCTAGTTGCTGTCGGGGATCATTAAAATTTAAAATAAATCATAGCAAGCGGTGTAATTTGTATAGGAGCTGGTTTGAACATGCTTGGGGTGTGGAGGTTTGAGTAGAAGGCTCACTATAGCTTTTCGTGGTCTTTTAACTAGTAGCCAACTGCTTTCTTGTATCCTGGCCAATTTTGAGGTCCCAACAGCTTGTATAGTTTTAGATGTTGATGATACGGCAAGAATATTATAATGGTGAAGGTTGGATAGTTGGGTGGCGGGTTTTAATCAAGATTAACTTTGTTGAAGATAAGATTTAAGTGATACATGTTTGTTCCTTTGAAAGTTGGTGCATCTGTGATTGCTGTATCAAAGGTGTTTGTTCCTTCTCTGCTATCAGTTCACCGGTTTTAGAAGCATGGAGAAGGATACGCACTCGCCAACAGGGAATCCCAAGAAAGTAGGACACCTGCATGATAAAGCGGCATTTATATAATCCCACTGCCCCACTCCCCCATAACATTCAGCTGTCAGATGCACCATAACTTTTGCACTCAATAACCACTACCTTTTGACTAGTTACCATAAAGCATAATCCTTACAAAGTATTGTCTGGTGAAGTTACCAAAAATCTCGCTCACTCCCTCTCCTACTCTTCTCCATTCCCCTAAGATACTAGTTGGGTTTCTGGAGAATGCTAATGATACGAGAGGTAAAGCTCTGTACATGAGCTGTAGCATGATTCACGATATCGAGATATGCTTCTAACAGCCCTTTTGAGAAAGTTCCGTCGCTATGAGTTATTGGTACATGAAGCAAGTTATGGTCTTTCCCTCTCGTTTATCTTAAATTTGTGGTTTCAGTTTTGTGACCTTGATTTTACTGTACCTCGATGTTTCAGCTCCGAGGAGTTTGCAGACACAGAAAGCTTGGTTGTGCATGCTTTTACATCACCCAAGATTGGTTTAAGATCGCAGCACTTGGGTCTGCACAGAGCACTCTGTGTGCTGATGGGATGGAAGAGTGAAATGACACCTAGTGGTCGATGGGTGCGGGAGACACTAACTGATGCTGAAACCCTAGCTTTGAAGGAAGACCTTATAATCTGGCCTCCTGTCATTATTATCCACAACAGTTCCATACGAAACAATAATCCAGGTGACCGGGTGATTGTATCAATTAAAACGCTCGAGACAATGCTCAGAGGTAAGTCGGATTTTACTGGAATGATATGTCCTATTTTGTTTTACGAAGTTCATTACTTTTATTCAGAGAGCTGGGTGGCATTCTCTATTTTCTTCCTTGAAGAGAATATTGACTGCAAAATTATTCGAATTGGGATGCTACCCATGTTCAAAAGCAGTATGCACAAGGGATAGGCATCGAAAATCATGATCATGTATCTGGCTCCCGTTTACCATCTGAATGATTTGGATGCTGGACGCATGAATTCGGGGCAATCTCACGTGTCTTTTAGCTGCTAAAAGGAAGATCCTCTAATTACTTTATAATAAATGGTGATGATCTAAATTCCATAATTATGTGATGCAGAAATCTTAAAGGATGACTTTAGTCCTGATAAGACCATTCAATCCAAAACTATTATTTTACTTAACAAAAAAGAATATATTTAGTACAGGACTTCATAATATTGAGCAATAGAACCTCAGGTTTGAGGGATGCTTCTCCTTATCAATAATGCCTGCTGACCATATTCATGCTAATTTTTCTTCCTTCACAAATACCGACGCAAACATAAGTGCAGCTACACTTAAAGGGCCAATAAGATATCCCAAAAGAAGTCGAGTATCGCTTTCCTTCCTAAATTTTTATCCGAAGTTTTAATTTAGGAAAATTAGCTTTTGACCCCTTGTACTATTCCCGGGTGTCATTTTTACCCCCTCCACTTGCAAATGATGCACCAAGTCCCCTCACCGTTATGGAAATGCAGCACATTTGAGAACAGTTATGGGTCCTACAAAAAGACAAGCATACCCCCACAATTATTTGCATTTACTCTCTCTCTCTCTCTCTCTCTCTCTCACACACACACATCGCTGTTCAAGCACTACCAAAGGCTGTCCAGTTCCCCTCCCCTCCCCTCTTGATCAGCTCAGGATCCCGCCTCCATCACCCTCTAAATCCACAATCGAATTCGCCAGCAACAAACCCACACCTTCCAATCATCAACGAACCCACAGTAACCATCATAGCTATCACCACTTTCATCATCATCCTTCAATCACAATCACCATACCCACTTCCATCACCGTCAACGAAACGATCACCACCCCTATTGGATCGATTTGCTCAGATTTGGGTATTACCACCATAGAGCTTTGGTATTTGGGTGCAGAAAGCACAAGATTCAAAGGAGAAAGGAGGTTGTGGTGGCGATGGATGGTTGTTGATTGTGAGCCAAGAACGGCGGCACGTATTTGAGCCAGAAACGAATAATTAAAGAAGAAATGGCTGGAACTTGCGGCTGTTTGGAGTGGAGACGAATTAGACAGCAAATTAATGGAGGCGGCTGCTGTGGTGGTTATGGAGGCACATGGTAGTTGATTGGAGATGGGCATGTGGTTTTTTGGGTTATGTAATGATGGTTGATTGTGTTGGTTGCTTGGCC
The DNA here is from genome assembly GCA_033070095.1 of Escallonia herrerae. Lineage (NCBI taxonomy): Eukaryota > Viridiplantae > Streptophyta > Magnoliopsida > Escalloniales > Escalloniaceae > Escallonia > Escallonia herrerae. Next base: position 32,074 of record JAVXUP010001109.1, read on the forward strand.
GTGGTGGTGAGGTAACATGAGGTAGTGAGAGATGAGAGTGATTTTGATGATAGGGAGGAGGAAGAAGGGAAAGAAAGGGTCATTTTAATACGTTCAGGCAAGTTGGCGTGAAGTCGTGCCAATTTAAATACGTTACTCTTAAAAAGTACGTTGCACTAAACCCCGCACAGTTATGAATACATTGCCTTAGCGGGACTTGCACGTTACGCCTCGCTAGGAGCAATGGTTCTGGTCGATTGTGCGGTATTTCGTTAAATGTGAGGGGGTTTAGTGCATCATTTTTAATTAGAAGGGGTCACCCGAGATTTAGTTCATGGGTCAGAAGCTAATTTCCCCTTTTAATTCCCGAATGATGTAGCAGTGTGTGACGCAAGTACTTTAAGGTACGGGGACCCACTGCTTTTAAATGCAAGAACCAAAATTTGCCATCTCATTTGGTGGTCAGATTTTGGACAGAAATTTGGAAAGAGTCGCATTAATCTAGAAACATAGATACAGAACACTGAACAACGTGTCGTCTTTATCCACGTTGTACTTGAAGCACCTAGTCAGGTTTATCTCCTTCCTCAAATTCTCACTCTCAAAGTAGCCTCTCTAGCTGCTTTCCCCCCTCGGCAGCTTCCTATTGCTTTCAGGTTGTCGCAATCTGACCTCAAGCTTCATGGATGCATAATATGGAAACAGTCTCTCCACTATAGTGAGCGTTAAGGCTGAGTTCATCAACCTTCCACTGGTATTTTCCTGTCCTCTCAATGGTCGTGCTTTTTCTCTGATTTCAAGAGGAAGGGATCTGGATTTATCTCTAAGCAGGATGTCTACGGGGACAGTTCATTGCCAAAAAATTTCCTTTATTGCATTATATGTACATTCTTGAAAATATGTTCGGTTCTTTTCATCATCTTTGTTGTTTCTGCTACGGCTATTTCTTGCAGATATGGGGTTTGGGGAGAAGACTGAGGTATGCCGCGGTAAACCTGCTAATCAGAGTATCCTGGTGGTGAAGTTCAAACCAACCTTGTCTGGCTTGAAAGAGGCAGAGAGGCTTCATAACTTTTATGATGAGAGCAAACAGGGGAGGGCCGAGTTTCAGCATATCGAGTCCATTAACAGCAGCAATACTGAGGAAACACCGAAGAAATCAGCAGACAAGGTGGAAAATGTTCTTTTTGCTTACCTGGGACGTGCGGAGGACCTAGATAAAATTGATATTGAGACCAGGAAGAGATGTTTGGTCAAGAGCAAGAAAGAGATTGTGGACATTGCAGATGCACCTCTTAAAACAGTTTGAGAACGCCTGTTGTTTAAGACTGATGGTTTATTTTGGAACGTTAGACCGTATAAGTTTTTGGGACCAGTTTATGTAGCTGCAAAATACTTGAATGGAACACTTCTCGTAATACGAATGTCGGGTTTCTGGTAAAATATATTTACCAGACATGCCTTTTTTATATTTTTTTTGGTAGAATAAGAGAATTGCATTAATAATATTTAAGTGTTACACAGTCGTTCTGTTATAGAGCTTACAAACTTTGATAGGTCACGACATTCCCGTGAGTCAGTATACATGACTATAAATGTCTATAGGAATAAAAATTTAATAAACTAATACATATTAAAACTGAATTAAAGTGGAGCATATTTTACACTTTAACTCAACTTAAAGTAACATGTAAAGTTTACAGGTTGAGGAATCCTAAGGAATTGGAACATAAAAAAAATAACAAACTATAAAATATAAGGCGGTAACAATAGAGCAGACAATCGGGAACCAAATGGCTCAAAGGCAAGCAAACAGTTTAAGAAGGCGCATCACGTATCCCAAATTTTCAACATCGCGAAGTTCGTCATTCAACTAACACGTATCAAATCAAATCAATTTCAATTTGGCAGAGTAACCACTATTCACCCACAACAAACCATAGTAGACCCACAGGATGCTCAAAACCAGAACCAAACCTAACCCCCCCAACCCCCAAACAGAAAGCCCAGAAAACCCCACGAAGCAGATCCCTTCCCCAGGTCCCGAATCCCCCCCACTTCTTCCCCCAACAGAAACGTACCTCACCCCAATCTCCCTCCCCCACGGAGACCTTATCCCCCCCCCCGGCCCTTCCGAAGACCCTATGGATTCCCAAACCAAACAAGACCCCAAGCCCTTCTGTTACTACTACTGAAAACACAACAAACCACTAATCCATATCTTCACCACTGAAATTTGGAAACAATAAAGATGAAATTTAAACAGTTGAAGGAAATTAAGAAAGACAGATAAAAAATGCTGGTGAAAATCTGGTCGCCGCTGGCAAGATTCCAGTAGCCACCGGTGAGATTCCGATCACGTCCGGCGAACGGTGGAAAATCAGAGGATCGAGTAGATCTATTCAAATCTACCAAGATCGTCCAAGATCAGAGACTTACCTTAACATCACCGTCTCCGATCAAATCTGGTAAGACACGCCTTGCAACCGTCCTTCCGCCGCTTGTGCCGCCAACAACGAACAGAGCACGCGATAAAGTATACCACCACATAGGACGGGAAAGGGAACCTACAGACTAATCGCGGGCTTGGCTGCCGCCCCACATGCGCGGAAGCACGGTGGGGCTACCATGGTGAGTTTCTGTGGAGGTAGGTTTTAGATAGAAGGCAGAGAGTTTAATTTTAGAGAGAGAGAGAGAGAGAGAGAGAGAATTAACCGCTCCTTTTTATATGGTTAGATTCCTATTAGTGCTTGTGTGATTTATTTAGCGTTTGAGTGGCTTTTCCTTTTGGTTTGAAGTCTTTGCTTTTCCTTTTGGTTCGAATTCTTTGCTTTTTCATGCATATGCATACACTGCTGAAATTGTGTTGAGCAGAAGTACTTGTTTCTTTTTTGCTCAGCAAGATCACTCACTAGCTCTCAAGTTGAGTGGTTTTCCACTTTCCCCGACTCTAAAATGCCCTGATTTGCTGGAACAAAATAGTAACACTGCAAAAATCTAATTAGCTGGGACATAATAGTGAAGCTGAAAAAATCTAAGTGGCTGCAACAAAGCACTTACAAATGCCATTACTCAGACCCATTTAAAGCATTTGATTGTACTAATGACTGTGCAAAGTAGGAGAAACAAAATTTCTTTATTAATTTGGCGCAAAAGAATGACTATACATTGTTGTAAAAGAATGAAGATCAAGCCAAAACAAGTACAAACAAGAAAACTGAATAGGAACTACTTTCCTCTCTGATTGATGGATCTAACATGTTAGGGACTCTCCACAGTGAATTGACCTATCTATCTCCTTTGGAAGTTGAGGAACTTGATGCCATAGGCAAAGACGAAGAAGAACAGGAGCACCCAACCAACATGAGCAACTACTACTGGTATAAGGAAGTCATAGTCATAACCCAAGTACTCTTTAAGGAACACATTCACTGGCATTTCGGTTCCTTCAGATGTTATGAGGTTTGACTTGATGTCGCCCACTTGAGACCCAAATATGCCATAGATTGTCCAGGCAACTGGAGAACCCCAGTAGTACCACCTCCACCATATGGGGATGAGCTGCAAGAATTTTAAGCGTATTGTTAAGTAAAGATAACTGCACCAGGCAAATACTGGAAAGCCTAAAACATGAACTTTGTCAAAGAAAATGCATTAGCAAATGGTGAATATCTCCAAATTCAGCAGCGACGTCTTGTTTTTACTGAAAAGAAAGTCAGAGAATTCTGTTACTCACCGGACGTGGGATGAGGAAACCGGAGAACAAGTTCCAGAAGCTCAAAAAGAAGGACATCACGATAGCAGCGATTTGGTGGCCGGGAGTCAATGCGACAACCATCATTCCGTACATAGAGAAGTACGTGAAGCACATAAACACAAAGTAGTAGAAATACATGAACTTCTCCAGCTTCCAATGGAATCCGATCATAGAGTACAGAAGTAGAGAATAAGCGAAAGTCTGAATTGCGACATATATTGTTTCTATAGCCACCTGCAAAAGCAAAGATACAGATCAGTACTAAAGCTGGAAGAGGAGAGAGATTCTTCTCAGAGAACGAACTACCAGAGATACCGTACAACCACATTATCTCTTACCTGAGCAAATGCATAAGGCAACTCTGAGTACATTCCTGCAGCCCGTTCACGATAGAAGACAGTTCTCTCAATCGCTACAACAGATTGAACTGAAGAAGCATTTCCAGCTCCAAGGAAAAGGACAGCAGCATAGGTAGCTCCAAGCAGATTAAGCAGGTCTTGTTGTCTGTTACTGTTAATGCAAATAGGCAGATGAGCTTCACGTAAGTATTCATGCCACTCATAAAACTAAGAAGCAAAGAAGAAAATTTTGCACAGTTAACTATCACAGAAAATTGGCTCCTGGTATCAAAGACTTACAATTGGTCTCCTTTTCCCCAGAAAATGACACCAAACATAACACCAATGACAACGGTCATGAACATGCGGATTGCATTATATTGTGAGTTCCTCCAGTATGACCAGTGCTGTTTCCAGAAACAAGCCTTGCACTGCGTTATAAAGGATTGGGAGTATTGGGTGGGGAAGTAGAGGTCCTTAGAATTCGGTGCTGGAGTGTTTAGCTCCTTTATAAGGTCCTGATTTCTCCTGGAAAAGAGTTTGATAAGAAGGTTAGTAAACAAGAGCGTAAGAGAATATTGTGCCAAGGAACATATTTGATCTCTCACTTACTTATAAAGGTCAGAGTTTGCATAAATTTGTGCGAAGTCAACGCCAAGCTGGACCTCAGCTGCAGAAGAGCTGACATCCAACATCCATGTGGCTGGGTTGTAACCTTCTGTAATCTTAGTAACCCCTGGGACAGCCTGCAGTAGGAGTTGGTTAAGTACTGGCAGTTGTCAAGACTCTTGGATATAAATCTTTTATGCTCTGTGTTCGTAAGAACTACATTAAAAAAAGGGAGTTCTCTCTTTTATCAAAACGAGCATCTACATGCTGATGTTTTGACACAACGTCCCTTTCAAGCTAAAAGCTGGACTTCCTAGTAGCCGAAAGAATAATGGGAACCTTTACAGAAAGACACTCTGGGATTGTCTCATGGTTCAGAGCTAAATTGTTAATGGTATCTAAATGCACTACCACGCGGAAAAAAAAAAAAGTACACACCTCAAAGTATTCAACAAGTTTGTGGGAGTGGCGACCAAGTGATCCAGCATAAATTACTTGTCCACCTCTCTTCATTAAGAGTAGCTGCAGTAGAATAATGACAACGTTAAGCATCCTGCATAAGATGGTGGTGTTCATATTAAGAATCTATGAATATCAACTATACCTCATCAAAAGCTTCGAATATGTCTATGCTAGGTTGATGAATTGTGCAGACAACAGTTCGACCTGTATCTACCGTGTTTCTCACTGTACGCATAACAATTGCAGCAGCCCTAGCATCAAGGCCAGATGTGGGCTCATCCATGAAGATGATTGAGGGGTTAGCAACCAATTCAACAGCAATGGTCAGCCTCTTCCGCTGTTCAGTTGAAAGGCCATCTACTCCTGGAAGTCCAACTAGAGCATTCCTTAAGGGATTCAGCTCAACTAAGTCCATAACTTCCTCAACAAACATCTGCATCACAAAACGAAAAAACTATGGTCAACTACAAATCTCAAGAGGTAGCCTTCTGTTTAGATTATTTCCTACGTAGAAACACACTTCTTCACTAAATGGAAACTTTTGGATCATGAACTGCAGAGAAAAATTTGAGATTCAGTACATACCTTTCGTGTTTCTGTCTTCACATCGGCAGCAAGACGTAGCCAAGCAGAGTACAGTAGAGATTCATAAACAGTGACATATGGTGAATGGATATCATTCTGTTCACAATAACCACTGACACGAGCGAATGTTTGTTGGTTCTTTGGGAAACCAGAAATGGTTATGCCCCCTTCAATGTAACCGCCAGTCTTTCTTCCAGCTAAAACATCCATCAAGGTGGTCTTTCCAGCACCACTTACTCCGACTAATGCTGTCAGAACTCCTGGCCTGAATGCACCACTAACATCTCTTAGTAGCTGTAGTCTCGTTTCGTCAACCCCTTGAGTCTTCATCTCCTGAAAAACACCAAATTGAATTAGCACATATGGCAATATCTACGGAAGAAAATGTAGGAAACTTCGATATTTGAAGCATATTTGATATTCTAAGAATCCACCTAAATCTTTCCGGTTGCAGCCAGACTATAGCACAAAGCATTTTTTATATTAACCACATTTCGTTAAAATGATATGCTTAAAAAAAGTATTACTTGATAGACACTTATGACATTGAAAAACAATGACAGATACTTACAGCAGGCATATCCACGTAATAGTTGACATGGTTGAATGCAAGTGAAAGTGGCTGGAAGGGCAAAACCATTCCTCTACTGGACTCACTGTTCCCACGAGGATTTCTAACAGCCATATCAACACCTGTAATTGTTCATGCATATCAGATCATTTCTCCAAACATGTCAAACATGCCACGTAATAAGGGTGTTAAGCAGAAGTTAAATCAATCCACAAACCTTCAGAATTCACTATCCTTCTCTGCCTATTGCTACTCTCACTCTCCTCCTCCACGATAACCGCCTTAGAATCGCCCAGAGCTGTAAAATCAAGTTCGGTGTTAAAAAAATAGCGGGTTGTTTGCCATGCATAAGACAAATGGTTCATGTTAAAAATTTCACTTACGCTTCAAATATGTCAGTGCCACTATGAAAAGGATATTGAAAAGGACAGAAAACCCAAAAAGTGCCCCGATGCAAATCCAGTACCAATATTCATCCACGAATAAGCCTCTCTCCTTGAGAAGGGTCTTTCCAACCGTCGGTTGGGCGGATCCATTTGGCATGGGCTGCAAAAATAAAAAGTATTCAGCTTCTAGACAACTTCGTAAAATTTAAGTAATGAATTACATTCACTCGGATTGGTTTGAGATCCTACAGTGCTCCATCTCTCAGACAGAAACTCATTGATCGCAATGGCATTTTGTCCATACATCATGGGAGAAACATAGTAGCCCCATATCATATAACTCTTGATGTCATCTGCAAGACCATAACACATGTTAAACTCAAGTAACTTGTGTGATAGAGGAAAATGTCAAACCTACAAGTCAAGCATACTGATAAATGAGATGGGATTCGAACCTTTGGCAACAATGAAACCTCCAAGAACAAAAACCAGTAATAAGGTTAAGGAACCTAGTGTGTTTGCAACGACTTGTGTTCTTCCAAGTCCTGCAAGGAATCTGAATAGAGAGAGAGCCACCTGATGTATACCACAGAAAGCCAGCAACTGCTTGAAAAACCTGAATATGTAGAAATATGTTGGTTCTGTTTGACAAATCATAAATAAAACTTCAAGTATGCATACGAAACTGTACGTACCGGCTCGCAGCAGGTGCAAACCCAATGGTATAGTATGTAAGAAGGATCCATATTCCAGATTCCATCAAAGAAATTGGAATACGGAGGACTGAAATTGGCAAGGCAAACGCCCAAGCTGGGAAGAACAAGCTATCCCGTTGTTTGAAAAACACAGGAAGCCTAAAAACGGTCATTGCAAGCTCTGCCATCCCGTTAAACATCACGTTGACGAGACTGAAAAACAATGCTCCCCAGAACTTTGCAGCATCTGGTATTTGGCCAGTTTTCATTTCCGTTCTCAAGAAAACAGTCAAGGCAATTATACCCATGATGGTTATCTGTGTAGTTTTGAAAATGTATACAAACGAGTTTCGCTTCATCAGCAACCATTCCCTTGAGAAGCAAGCCTTGAAGAGTTCCTTATTGGAGATACCATATTTTTCTTTCACCAATGCAGCAGGATGGGCTCTGGACTTATCATAGGGGACTCTAAGATCTTCAAGAATATGTTGCCCAACGTGGAATGAGTTAAAGGCACGAGAAAACTCAGGTACTGAGACATATCTGTAAGGTTGGTTCTTCTTGAACCAATACTGTTCTTGGTCTTTCTTGGAAGTTACTTCCTGCAGAAAGTCTGCAATTCCTTTCCTTTCTGGGCATTTAAATCCCATGTACTCAAAGAACTCAAGAATATTCTCGCGTGGGCCCTGATAGACAATCTGACCATCCGAGAGAAGGATAACGTCGTCAAAAAGAGCAAATGTCTCGGGTGCAGGCTGCAAGAGACTTATGACCATGGTTACATCCATAATGTGAACCATCTGTCTCATGAACTTGGTAATCTGGAAAGTTGTGGAACTATCCAACCCAGTTGAGATTTCATCCATGAAGAACGCTTTTGCTGGTCCAACCAACATCTCCCCTGCACTCAATATAAGTAGTCTCAGTTAGAATGCCGTGAAATGGTGAGGACCTTAAGTACAGGGAGGACTGAGAGTTCGACTGTGCATTGATGCAAACCAGTTCCTAGTTCACTTGAAGAGACACCTTGTTACGATTGAAATAAAAAAGTTTACATAGTATGATTCCCCAAAATAGCAGGTGTTATACGCACATACCAGTAGTAACACGCTTCTTTTGTCCACCAGAAATGCCCCTTCTCATGTCATCCCCAACCATAATATCAGCACAGATATCTAATCCAAGTATCTGTTATTTGAACAATCAAATATGTTAGATTGTACGCAAAAGTAAAATAATTAGCATGACAGACTTGAGTGAAAGGTTAAAAAGACAACAGACCTTGAGAACATAATCTGTAATCAAACTTGTTTCCTGACCAGCCATGGCTGTGGCTTTCATGAATGCGTCAATCTCAGGGTCTGGTTTAATACCCGCTTCTTTCTCACGTCTTGACAACTCCGCCAACATTTCGTACCTGGTTCCAACACCCAAGCAACGTCCTGAGAAATCCATCGTCTCACGAACAGTCATCTCACCATAGTGAAGATCATTCTGGCTAATATAAGCACACGTTCTCTGAGGAACAAATTCCTTAAACTCATGGCCACAATAGGTAATCTTCCCCTCTATCTGCTCAAAATTACAAAACATTGATTATCAGGACAAAAACAAAAGGTAGCAGCTGGGAAGGAACTAATTTTATGAGGTGTACGGTCGGCAATGGTTACTGTTCACAGGTACATAGAAATATACATTGAAAGAAATAAATCACATAACAAAAGACGTGACAGGACCACAGACCCTTAAATTGTCATCTGATGATGCTGCAAGAGCCTGCAGAAACGTTGTTTTTCCTGAGCCAGGAGGTCCGAGAAGCAATGTTATCCTGAAATCAGTAGGCAGGGAATCAATAAAGGAAGCACATAAAGCGAAGAATCAGTAACAGGTTAGATTATCCAATCTGGTGTAGCGTTACAGTAACTTTACCTTGAGGGCCTTATAATTCCACTCACATCCTTGAGTATGTTGATGATCCTTTTCTTTGATGGAGAAAGCCCAATTGCTCCAAGAAGAGCCTATTCAAATTGCATATCACAATTTTTGAAAATTTATAAGGAAGGAGAATCTATATTGGTATATGGAAATTTGATATACCAAATTACGGTAAACATGCGTTTAAAAATTGATAACAAAGCCAAAAGCCCGGATAGGTATATTTCCCTACAGATTGCTAGAATGTAATATATGAAAAAGGGAGCAGAAACTACGGATCTAGATACAAACTAAGCCAAAAGGAATAGAAGAAATGTACCTCAATAGAATTGAGAGTGGAATTGAGGAGAGTTGGAAGAGCTCTAGTGCCAACATAGGCATCTCCCTCTATCGATAAGTTCTGGAATCTCACTTCTATCTTTGGAGTCTCAATGCCTACCCTGTAATAGTCCAACACCCGACGGAGTCAATATTAGATTCATCACTATCAGTTTATAACAAACGCTTTCCATCCCCAAAACTGCCATTCGTTCAAAATTTCTTCATTTTAAACAAGGTTTTCACTGGTGCCAAGCAGAACCCGGTCACGGTGGAGCAACTTTACGGTTGCAACAAACAGTTTAGTAAAGAGATCGAGAGAGTGTTTTTACCTGTCAGTTCGATTCCTGAGTCTCTGGAGAAACCTCTCATTGTCATCTTCAACAACCTTAAGAATGCTCTCCATCAGCTGTTGCTTATCTTCCGAGCCCAGATTAGTAACATCAACCTCATTCCTAACCACCCTACCATTGCTCACATTCTGCATCAGCATCCCCTTCCTCATCCTGTCATACGTCGGCAGCCGCTCTATCGCCGCCCATTTCAGCTCCTCCTCGTCGTCCACCGCCTGCGACTGCCGGCTACTCCGCGTGAAAACATCCGGCTGCCCCTGCCACACTTCACGTATACTCTGCGACCGCCAGCTACTCCTGCTGCTCATTGACCTTGCCAGATCGTCTCCGACCAATGCGGTCGCCATCTTCGATCCTTCCTTGCAATGAAAGCAAAAACAAAACTCTGCGTGGGTTCTTCACTGCTTCTTGTTTGGATCACAATAAAATCACCCACTTTAGAGCCAAAACTCAAATTTTTTGTAGACGGGGGGCTCTTGTATACACAAAATCTTGGGTAAAAAGAGGTGCTAAAGGAAAACAAAAACTTTCGAAAGAATGAACTGAATGAATAGAGTTGCTTCGCGGGTTGTATGTCAAGGGTTGAACTTGAAATGGAGGTTCTTGGAGGAAGCTTATATATGCGCTGCGTGGTAGGAGGGTAGTGGGAAGATGGTTTCCTTCTTCGTGAGACTTCCTGGCAAACTGTCCAGTCTGGTCAAAATGGGACAGCAAAAGGTTTAAATAAAAAATTCCCGCAAACTCACGCGGCGAAAACGTTGGGAATTGAATAAGGAAGGAACAAAAGGAGGAAATAAAGTAAGGAGTTATTGGATGGCTTTTAGGCATTGGCCGTCACATGTGAATGATAGCTGACATGTCGAGTCAGCAGGCTAACAACGACTTACAAATCTCCAGAAGAAGAAACTTCTTTTCTTTACTCCGTGGAAAAAAGGCCGAGGCCGAGGCCGGTTCATTTGCTACAAACCTTGTTCGTGTTTAGTTTGTGCTCAAAGGAATTGACCATGAATTTTTTTTTTGGATTCGTTTATAAAACTAGTCAAGTAAGAAAATTTTAAATAAGTTTTAAGTATGTATTTAATCGACAGCTCGCTTAGATAATGTGTACTCCCTCCATTCCGCATAATTCGATCAATTTTTTTTTCATGCATATTAAAAATTTTAGGTCATATATTGTGTGTTTTTCATTCTATCCTTTAAAAATTAGAAGGGAATAAAGTCGGGGAGTTAAAGAAGTGTTAAATGTGAAGAAAAAAATAAAATAAAAATGTGTAAGAAGGTAAGACATGAGAAAGAAAATAAGTTTGTAGAGAGTTAAATGTGGAGAAAGAAATTAAATAAAATCTCTCTCTCTCTCTATATATATATATATATATATATATATATATATATGGGAGCTGATCCATTGATAGCGCTAGTAAAATGGGAGAAGTTGCTAGCGCGATCTGGCCGTCCACGCGTGATTTGTGGACGGTCCAGATCTTTTTTTTTGCGTTTTTTTAAGTCCGTCCGCTACATTATGTAGCGGACCATTTTTTGACAAAAATACCCTCACCTTCTGCCATGTTTTTTTTTTCTGTCCTTTCTCTCCGTCCGCTACATTATGTAGCGGACGAGTATCTGTCCTTTCTCTCCGTCCGCTACATTATGTAGCAGACGAGTAGGCAGGCTGTGTTTTTTTTTTCTCTCTGTCCTTTCTCTCATTATACTTCTGCCATGTTTCTCACTCCCTTATCTTTCATCAATTTCTGACACACTTCTGCCATGATTTTTCAGGGGCCTTCTCAGACAAACTGTAAAGTGGTGAAAAATTAGGAAGGGGATCATCGAATCAATAGCAATAAGCCCAAGGACTCTAGTTCCATCTCTCCAGTTGATTCCTCGACAACGGAGAACTATGACTTTCACGCCATTAGGCTTCATTCCTCCTGCAATGAGGCAGATCGCTGAGGTATCTAAATCCTAACCACAAAATGAGATCAACTACCTCTCCTTTTTCTCAACGGAAGAAGGCAGAGTAGCTCCACCGAAGCAAGGTGCCATCGGACGTGCAACAGGCAGTCTCACGATTAAACAACCAAACAATCAAAAGCAGTCCTTACACTAATAATACAACCAAGGCAAAAGACCAAACAATCAAAAGCAATAAGAAACACCACCGCAGCACCACCTCGCAACACCACCATCTCGCAGCACCATCTTGTAGCACCACCACCATGACACCGATGTGGGCTGGCCCTCTTGACCCATTGATTTAGCTCCTCAGCCTGAACGTGCTTTGTCCCCATCTCGCAGCACCACCACGACACTGATTCTCTGAAAGTGAGATCACCACCGGCAAGATTCCCCATTGATTCCGCTTGGACGTGAACTGAACCTTTGCCATGAGTCATCTAAGTAACCTCAACTTTACATCTACACTACCAAAAACTTGAAATCTGCGGTGATCACTTCGGCTGTAGATCTGGTGGTTGGAGGTGACGGTTCAACCGATGACCACTCCAGCAACAATCTGTAGCGGTGCGAAAGAAGATTGAAGACCCCCGGTAGTGGAAGAAGGTAGTGGCTACCCCGGCGTCATCCTTGATTGGCAAGCGGCGATAGTGCTATCGCCCTATTGGAACCAGAGAGAAAAGAGAGTGATGAAAGAGAGAAGGGTTTTGTTTTTCTTTTACAAATGTAATCCGCTACATTATGTAGCGGACCAATGGGTTGAGGGGCAGTTTTGTCAAAAAATGGTCCGCTACATAATGTAGCGGACGGACTTAAAGCACAGCCTGCCTACTCGTCCGCTACATAATGTAGCGGATGGAAAGAAAGGATAGAAAAAAAAAACATGGCAGAAGGTGAGGGTATTTTTGTCAAAAAATGGTCCGCTACATAATGTAGCGGACGGACTTAAAAAAATGCAAAAAAGATCTGGACCGTCCACAGATCGCGCGTGGACGGCCAGATCGCGCTAGCAACTTCTCCCATTTTGCTAGCTCTATCAATGGATCAGCTCCTATATATATATATATATATATATATATATATATATATATATATATATATATATATATATATATATATATATATATATATATATATATATATATATAGGGAGCTGATCCATTGCTCGCGCTAGCAAATGGAGTTAAGTTGCAAGCGCGATCTGGCTGTCCATCCTGAAAGATGGACGGCCCAGATCGTGCCTTTTTCGAATACTGTCAGTCGTCGGCGACACTATGTAGCAGACGGACTTTTTTACCCTTTTGCCCTCCGCTCCGTCCGCTACACTGTATCGCGGAAGGTCCAAATCTTTTTTTTACGTTTTTTTAAGTTCGTCCGCTACATAATGTAGCAGACGATTTTTTGACAAAAATACCCTCATGTTCCATCCGCTACATAATGTAGCGGAGGAGTAGGCAGGCACTATTTTTTTTCCTGTCCTTTCTCTCATTAAAATTCTGACACGTTTCTCTCATTTCTCTCGTCAATTTCTGACACACTCTCTTTCCTCTCTCTCTCTCTATCTCTCATCAATTTATGACACTTTCTCTCTCCTTTCTCTTTCTTTTCTCTCACCATGATTTCTTTTATGGGTTCTAGATGTAACACAAATTTTCATAGCATGGATCTTGTTCAGTGTAGCTCGGAGATACAAATCAAGCGACATTCATGTCTCCCAGAAAAGTGTCAAAGGGTCCTTGGAGCTAAAAAAAAGCGCCATGCATCTGTGCCTATATATCTCACGGAAGGAGCTTGTTAGTGAAGCGAGGAACTTCTCATTAATAAACATCCTCGCATACAATTAAAGTATTCTCATACAGCCCAACAATAGCCAAAGTTCCCCACTGGCAGAGTGATGATGCCATCAAAGACCACCAATTCAGGGGCAACCAACATTCTTGTAGATTGTGCCCACTGCCTTCCTCAAGAAGATTCAAGAGATGGGCAATCTGTTAATGAACAGACATATGTTCACGTATTGTAACCCAGAAAGTACCAAAGGATCCTAGAAGCTAAAAAAGCTTCATGCAGCTGCGTGGATATCTCGGGGACACATCTTGTTAGCTTAACATTCAATTAGGATATTCTTATACAGCCCCAACTCAAAATTGTTTTCCACCATCAGGCAGCGCAAGAACACAATTAGCAAGCGGTAATACCATGACAAGCATCAAGTGACAGGTAAATTTTTAGAAGAGACGTTGAAGAGTAGCGCCGGAGCAGTCAAATCTTCGTCTTCTCCGACCGAGGAAGCCGACGGATCTGGTAGAAGGATCAGATCCAGAGGTCTTCTGCACCGAGAGCAGAGTCTCTCATTGAACCCTCAACTTCTTCTTCATCCTCTGTTGCTGTAGTTGAGGAAGAACAGGAAAATGAGGACAGTGAGAGAAACGAGAGAGAGAGAGAGGGAGAGAAAGAGAAAGGACAGTGAGAGAAAAGAGAGAGAGATGTCAGAAGGACAATGAGAGAAAGGACAAAGACAGAGAAAAAAAATGTAGTGTCTGTCTACTCCTCCGCTATATAATGTAGCGGATGGAATATGAGGGTATTATTGTCAAAAAACGTCCGCTACATTATGTAGTGGACGTACTTTAAAAAAACATTAAAAAAAAGATTTGGACCGTCCGCGATACAATGTAGCGGACGGGGCGGAGGGCAAAAAGGTAAAAAAGTCCGTCCACGACCCTATGTCGCGGACGACTGACAGTATTCGAAAAAGGCGCGATCTGGGCCGTCCATCTTTCAGGATGGACGGCCAGATCGTGCTTGCAACTTAACTCCATTTGCTAGCGCGAGCAATGGATCAGCTCCCATATATATATATATATATATATATATATATATATTGTTAGCCCTATGGTTGGATAACCTAGGCTTACATCTTATTTTGATGATAACTACACATTGATTATGTTCTAATGTGTGCTTTGAGTGGATTCTTAGTAGATATATACATGACACTCATGAAGACACATTTGAGAAGTTGGATAAATGGATTGAAGTCAAAGAAGCTTAAAGTTATAGTGGACATACTATGGAAGGTTTATCAAGTCCTATGTCAAAGAGCAAGAAAGAATGCAAAGACTAAGTTACTACGATTATGATTGATCTTTACTATTATGTAACTAGTCTTGGTTTGATGCTTGGATTGATGACTATGACCTAAAAAGACCTTAGGACACCTTGTGCATTGCATGTGAGTTCATAACCTTTCACACAAGTGTGGTTCTTGAAAATGAGTGAACTTTGCTGGCTCAGATTTTTTCAAAAACTATTTTGGTGCTAATCTTTTCATATCTTGATAAAACTTTTCATTAGCTTTCCAACGCAAAAAACGGTACCTCAATCCGATTTTTCTAGAAAAAGTTATGCCCAAAATAGGAAAGGGGGTTCCGTGAGGCAGTAGATAGGCAGTAGGGTAATACAGTCGACTGTATTTGAATCCAGTTGACTGCATTGGTAAGAATTCGGCTCCAACGGCTATTTTCGAGGACAAAACTCCAACGGCTATTTTAGAGGGAATACAGTCGACTGTAATAGCAGTTTTGCTCACTTTTTATCTATAACGGCTATATTTCATTTGCTCTCTATATAAATGATTTGGGGTTTCATCATACACCATGAAAACCACATTCTAAGCCTCCATTCATTAGAGAAACATCAAGGCTCATAGATTAAACTTTTCTCTCTTCATCTTCATGATTTTACATCATTAAAGAGAGCATCTTTGTGAGCATTTTTTTGATTGAGAGTGAGCATACTTCAAGTCATCTCTCTATTGTACTAGAGCTTCATTTGTACTCATTTCCTTTCAAAAGAGTTTCTTTGTACACAATTGATCTTTGTAAAAGGATTGTGATCAAGGCTTGGGTTTGTCAAGTCTTGAGTGAGCTTTGTGGATTCAAGGCTTGTGCTTGGTGTGGGGATATCACCAAGTGTTGTAAGGGTTTTGATCTTGACCCGGAAGAAGATTGTTGCTAGTGGATTCTAGTGCTCTTGCAAGGGACTTCCTTGAAGAGGTGGATGTAGGCTTGAGGATAGTTCAAGCCGAACCATTTAAATCTCCTTGTCAAGTATCTCTAACTCAATCTCTTTACTTATTACTCTTTAATTGTTTGAGATTTGTTAGTTAGCATCTTCATTGAATTATTATTTGGTTTGATTTATGATTGTGCTTAGTTTAAAGTCTCCATTAATTTTCAAAAATCCTATTCACCCCCCTCTAGGGTTATTTTATTACTTTCATATATATATATATATATATATATATATATATATATATATATAGACAACACAATCACACACACACACACACACTCCGTCTATAAAAGTACGGATAATATTAAATAGCTAATTTGTTTTATTTTAAAAAACTATTTTTAATATATTGTCGTGATAAAAGGTTAGGGGTGATTAGGAGTGCTTTTGGACTTAATTATAACTTTTTCCCCCTCATAAAATACCCTTCTTGGATTAGCGTGTTATCAAAAAATAGTATTTTTTTTACTTCTTAAAGAATATCAAGCGTCTTTCCTTAAATATCCTCATCAGAATATGTACTTTTATATGAGTTAAAGGGTTCTTTCAACTTTTACTAAAAACTAAAAAGAAGAAAAAAAACTTATGCAAACTCTATCTTAGTTGATGTAGTTTCTACTTTCTGTCTGAAATCTTAAAGCGTCACGTTGAACTTAATATCCAGGCGTAGTTATAAATGTATGGCTGCATAAAAATGGTTTTATTGGCTGTCCAGTCAACATCTAGGCTTGGCAAGGATGACCCTGAAGCAATACATTTCTAGCGGTGACTTGAACTGTAACATCCCGGAAATCCAGAACATTTGACACTTGCTCGATCACTACACTAAGACAATAACATTCTCAAACTTTAACAAATGAACGACTATAATCAGAACAACTAAACCAATAATCGTATTCTCAGTAGCATATCATCGATATAATATGAAATCTAAATCTGAAAAAAAATAATATCAAATAGCAATATTAACCCACACAGAGGTTCTAATTACGAAGGCTAAACTTAAATTCTCTTTTTCCTTGCTTGGCTCTAGTCCACACAGGCAACCTCAACTTAATGCTGGTTATCACCTGCGGAAAGGAAGTCTAAGCAGAGTGAGCTTTCGAGAGCCCAGTAAAGTTGATCAAATATTTTTCACATTTAAAAACGATTCGGACGGTTTTATATTTAAACCAAATAACAAACTTTTAAAACGGGGGAAACAGAACGATTCAAACAATTTTCTATATACAATCAAATGATAATTTTAAAAAGATTTTTAAAGAAAACCACTGCATTTCAATTTAAACATAGGGATGAGTATCAACTCAATCCCTTAAATCAATAATCATTTGAAAACACTTCAAGTGCAATAAAATAGAAAACAGAAAATATTGAACATGACTAGTACAATATAGCAAAGTCACTTCGGCAGTGCTCGATACGATTTACATATACTCATATGTACATTGACTAGTCCATCTAGGTACTAGTTTAACCCAATCAACAGACTATCCTTATAACTCTAACAATACAGACCATCTTTATAGCTCCCAGGTTTACTAACTCATGTCAACATGGAGAAGCAATAAATGCATTTAAAAATATTCAAGGAATTTAAACACAATTGAAAATGTTTTACAATGATTGAATTAAATAAACATACGAGGATAACGAATTCCAAACGATCGCTATCAGGCTCAAATTAGGGTTTCATGGACAGTTTTCAAAACATCTTTTAAATCAAACATAAAATCGAATCAATGTTGTTCATAAAGCTTTTATGATAAAACATTTGAAATCAGCACGATGAAGTAGGGTTCGGATAGAATTCCTGACCTCGATCCAAGCTAAGCAATGCTAACTGACCTTGATCCAAAAAATCTTTGAATTAACCTAGATTGACAATCCATATATATGTTAGAACATAATCTATACTAATATACTATAAAACTAATATCAACTACCCAAACGACGCTCATTTCTAATCTCAGAATCACATAACTCAACGATTCCCGCACACGGCTAACCTAGCCGAAAATCCTATACGCTCCTTAACGCGTAACGATATCCTGAAATTCATAATAAATTAAAAATAAACACTTTTATAACTTAAAACATTATAAAAAGTCAAAATATGAATTTTTGAATATTTTCAAATTAAAAATAAATTCTTTAAATTAAATAAAACTCATAAATAACAAAATGGTTCTAGAAGCAAAATAAGTCCCATAATTTTTGTAATAGCTTAAATATATGTATAAAAGTTATAGAAATTTAAATCAGAAATTAAAAGGCATTAAAACTATCTTTATTATTCATTTTGCTAAAATCAATGCGATACGTAAATCATAGCAAATCAACTCCAAAAATCATTAAATTCAAACTGAGTCTTATTTATACCATAAAGACATTACTATAATTTTTTTCAGAACATTTTCAGGGTTTAAAGGCTCTAAATGTTTTTTATAAATCTGAAATCACATAAAATATTACATACGATTTCAGAAAATTGTAAAACTTTACTAGAAATTCTATAATAGTCTAATGTATTATATTGTAAAAGTTTAAGTACTAATGATAACTGTACACTATCGAATGTTCGTGTCGTACTTAACGCTAACTTAATATCCGATCTACACTTCTCTTTTTCTTCCTTATTTATTTGGGCTAATTACACCTATGTCCCTGAGGTTAGGGCATAATTACAGACAATGACAATAGTTTGGACAAATTACACTTATGTCCGTTGACCAGACGGAATACAAAAATACATAACGATTTTGACGAAAAGACTGAATTGCCCCTAAATAAAATTGAAATTCTTGATTTGCCTATGTCTTCCTCTTCAACGTTACAGACACGCACAAACAACAATGGCACCACTAAGGGGAGATGGGGTGAGGGGCAGCCTGAGAACAGTCGATGCCGAAGGCGAAGGAATCGCCGAATAAAACAAAGGGGACGCCAAAAATTAGTGTCAGTCGTTGGTGTTTCTTTGCCCTTGGGTTCAGATTGCTTTTACTAGCAATTCAAGGAATTCGCCCTGATCTAATTGGCAAAAGAGATCTGCGGAAATGAGTATTGGGGAGGATCTTTTGTTTCAATATCTGGATACCAGCATCACTCTTACCAGCCGGTTTCTCCTATTAGTTTTACTTCTTCGGTTGGCAAGAGAGATGGCGCGAGAGCAGGTGAGTTTGACGGAGGAAGAGGACCAGCTGCCGGGGCGGAGGCGGCGTTGGGCGACACAGGGAAAAAAGGCAAGCGAGTGGAGGAGGACGGCTGCGGCGGACTCGATCATGGCCTCTGTCAGGTGGCTGAGCGGGACGTGCTCGACACCAGTGACGCCGGCGAGGAAGGCGAGGCATTCCTGCTCCAGGGCAGTGTCCTCGATGCAGTTGAGGGTGACAACGGAGGGGAGAGGGGGTGGGAGCACAGAAAGTTGTGGTGGGGCGCGCATGACCTTCACTGTGTGCAAACAAAACCCTAATTTGCAAATTAGGGTTTTAACAAAATCCTAATTTTGCAAATTAGGATTTCAAAACCTTAATTTACAGATTGAGACCCTTAGGGTTTTGATGCAGAATGAGAAATTTTGATGAAATAGACTGCAAAGGTAGAAAACAAATCAATTTTAGGGTTTTAAAACCCGAATCTTTAAATTAAGGCTTGAAATCTTAATTTAAAATTTTAAAAAATATTCAGTACAGTACAAATTGTAGTATCGTCATTTTAAAATACATATTGATGACATTATAAAAAAAGTACACTTTTTAGACTGAACTCTGACAGATGGACACGACTGATACATATTAAAAGTGTTTGGTCACGGTATGTTATATTTTAAAACTTAATGTCCTTGACTGTAATTATACCATAACCTCAGGAATATATGTGTAATTTGTCCAATTTATTTATTTATATTTTCCTATGCCCAGCTCCTTCCTAGAACTAAGCTCACTCCCACACAGTTCACTCACTCCCTAAACAAAAACCACTCACCTTCCCCCTCATTCTTGTCATTTATCTTCATATTGACATAATGCACACACGCACTACCTGTTATACATCACTCTTTTCACACACAAATAAAACACCTAACCCACACACACACACACACACACACACACACATTTTTAGACCACCTGCCATGCCCACTACCGTGGCTCCTTCCTCCTCTTTACACACACAAAACCCAGCTTTTTCTTCTTTGCCCAATTCCCACACACATAAAATACACACACACAACACTTCTACACAGCTGCTTGGCAGCTTCATTTACACAATCTCACCCTCACGCTGTCACGCAACACATCACTCACACGTGGAAACACACAGCAGGCACACACACAGAAACACCAACACACAGGCAGCCTCTTTCCCTCCAAACCCACCTATCCTCGCAGCCGTTTTTCCATCTCTAAACCCCGCAGCTCCTTCACACACAAACACACATACAAGACAGAGGCAGTGGGTTTTCTTGTCTAAAACACTCCCATTCTAGTCCATCTATACACACGCATATATATACACTACACTCACATTAAACTCAAACACTACAAACATTAAACCCACATACACACCTGCACACTTACGCCTCCACGGTAGCCACCTTTTCTCCCTTACCCCTGCAACAATTTCATGTCACACTCTAAACACATAAAGACTGATTTTTAGCCTTCGCATCGCATACAAGGATTCCTCACCTCTCTCTACACCCGCACTTACATACCTATTTCACCCCTATTTCACAGCTATTTCTTTCCCTAAAATGCAGCCCTTCACGGTTGCTCCATCACCTAGCTAATACACACACAGATTTTACACATTGCGTAGCTTTCGGCAGGTTCTAAGAGCAAACTACGAAAAGGTAAGCATAGGTAGTAAAGGTGAAAACTCTCATTACTTGGATAATCTGCAACTAACCTCTAAACTTCCCAAAGCAACAGGCACCGATGTCACCCTAAATAACCATATCATATCTTGCTTCCTGGCTATTCTGGTTTAATAAATCAAACCTTCCTTTCGTCCCTTAACTCACCCACACGGTTCTGTTGGAAAATATAGCTTAGATTTGCTACATCAATTTCTCATATCAATTGATCACAAAATATGACTAAAACATATAATTATCTAACCATGAAAATAACCAAAACTTGTTGCTAACTAAATATATTAAACAACTTGTTGCTAACTAAATATATTAAACATATTATAAGCATACAATTATGTATATATATATATATATATATATATATATACAACTTGTCAAGTATTTTAACTAGCATGCAATTTCAAGATATAGAGATTAAAGTAAGTTAACGCTGACCTGTGAGAGTCGCGATAAAATCGTTGTCCTAAAGGCTTTATCGTCTCCCTATGCACGGTTCCAACGAACGATAAATCCTTCAAGATAAAACCCAAGGCTCGCAGCGTCGCCTTCTCTATATGTGCGTCCACAGGAAGACTGTTGAATTAGCCCGATCAAGTTGCCCAAAAATCAAAGTATATAGAATGTAGAGAATATATAAAATATCAAGCATATGTCTTGATATGTGTGTTCTCCATGGTAGGAGTAGTCACTTTTATAGTAGAAGAAGACTAGGAGTTACACACATAATAAATAACAACGGTCAAAAACATTATGAATAAAATTATGACAAAGTTTTAATATAATAGGTTACATTGACCAACATAAATATAGAAAATAAAGTAAGGTTTTAAAGCTTTACTAAAGAATTTGTAAATAAGATAAAAACAAATTCTAACAATCCCCCACAAAGGTTTAAAACCTTAAAAAATCAAAATAATATATTAAAAATGGGCAACTTTATGCTGCACAATGGGTGTAGATGCCTTCCGAGCTTGAACCTACACTTAGTGTTGACAATTTCCGTTTGAGGGACCATAATGGACTACGCCTTGAATTAGATCCCTTGATCAAACTTCAATTAGCCACACATGCAATATTGATATAGGGCTTGGTTCATAGCGGGTAGCGCTATTAAAGGCCATGCGCTCTATTCTTGATTCTCATGAGAGTCTTTAGGGATCAGCCCAGTTCCCACAGTCGCGGCCTCACGACCACTCTCATTTAGGTGAGTCCTCCAAGGGTACGTGTGACTGTACCTCGCGAAAATATCCTCCTCGGGCTCATTCAGGGTAAAACCCTTCCTTAACATCACACAAAGTAGCACTATCACCATAGGGATGGGGAGGAGACGCTCTCCTATAAAATTAGTGCTATCATTATAAGTCACGCTCTACGGGTTGTTCCTACCCATTGAACCTTCTTCATGGGATCTCCAATCATAAAGGTTGGGTTACCCCCCTTGGTGACTCCCTGTGGTCTTAGGCCCCATCCCCCTCGATGATTCAACTACACCCTTTCTGGGTAAACCTTTAGTTAAGTTATCAGCCAAATTCTTTTCAGATCTCACAAAATTAAGAGATATCACATTTTTATCTACTAGTCCCTTGACTGACTTGTACCTTACTTGTATGTGTCTGTTCATCTTTTTGTTCATGTGGGACTGTTTAATAAGATCTATAACAGCTTTGCAATCACAATGCACAGATAAAGCTGGTAAAGGCTTATTCACTAAAGGTATGTCTAGCAAAAGATTTCTTAACCATTAGCCTTTGTACAAGTTGTATCTAAAGCGATCAGCTCATACTCCATAGTACTTCTAGAGATGATAGTTTGCTTCTTAGATCCCCAAGATATAGATCCTCCTCCTAGTGTAAAAACATAACCAGTCATAGATTTGATCTCTAAACTATCTGTTATCCAATTAACATCACTATACCCTTCCACCACATTTGGAAACCCCTGATAGCATAACGAATACTCTAATGTCCCTTTAAGATACTTAAGTACTCTCTCTAAAGCATTCCAATGCTCCTTGTTAGGATTTTGGGTATATCGACTAAGTCTCCCAACAACATATGCTATATCAGGACTAGTCCTATTAGTGAAATATAATAGGGATCCTATGATTTGAGAGTACTTCAATTGTGATATCGGTTCTCCCAAGTTCTTCTTTAAAGCTATACTTGAATCATATGGAGTCTGTACAGGATTAGTATCATAATATCCAAATTTCTTCAACATATTTTCTATGGCACTAGATTGAGTCAATATGATCCCTTCATGAGTTTTTTCTAACGTCATTCCCAAAACTATATGAGCTTCTCCCAAATCTTTCATATCAAAGTTCCTAGATAAATAGGTCTTCACATTCTTAACAACATCTAGATTAGTCCCAAAGATCAGTATGTCATCCACATATAAGCAAAGTATGACATGTTCACTATTATCCTCTTTATAATACAGACATTTATCATGATCATTAATCTTAAACCCATAACCTAGGATAACTTCTTCAAACTTTTCATGCCATTGCTTAAGACCATAAAGTGTTTTCACTAACTTGTAGACTTTTTTTCTTGTCCTTTGACCTTATAACCTTCTGGTTGCTCCATATAAATTTCTTCATCTAAATCTCCATTTAGGAAAGCGGTCTTAACATCCATTTGATGTATTACTATGTTGTGTATAGATGCTAGCGCCAACAGGGTTCTAATGGTGGTTATTCTAGCTACAGGAGAATATGTGTCAAAGTAATCTATCCCTTGTTTTTGTGTGAACCCCTTAGCTACTAGCCTAGCTTTGTATTTTTCTATGCTCCCATCAGGTTTTAGCTTCCTTTTAAATACCCATTTGCAACCTATGAGTTTGCTTCCAGGAGGTAGATCAGATAACACCCAAGTATCATTTTGAATGATTGACTGATACTCATAATTGATTTCTTCTTTCCAAAAAGGCGAATCAATGGATGACATAGCTTCTTGGTAAGTCTTGGGTTCTCCCTCAACTAAATAGGTGAAAATTCCTTCCCCAAAGTTCTTTTTTGTCCTCGTTCTTTTACTTCTCCTAGGTTCAATGGGAGACTCGAGATCAACTTCTCTAGTTATGCTACTAGGAAGTACCTTATCACTTACTTGGATTTTAGAGCTAGAGGGTTGGATAGAAAGCCTAGTCTTAAAAGGAAATATATCTTCAAAATATGTAGCATCTCTAGCTTCTATGATAGTGTTTTTTGAGATTTCACTAATTTCAGAATTAACAACTAAAAATCTATTTGCACTACTATTTTGAGCATATCCAATAAATATGGCATCTATTGTTTTGGGCCCGATTTTCTTTCTCTTAGGTTCAGGTATGGCTACCTTAGCTAAACACCCCCACACTTTTAAGATATCTAGCCTTGGAGATCTCTTTTTCCAAAGCTCATATGGAGTCTTGTCATGATCCTTAACAATCACTCTATTAAGTATAAAAGAAGATGACAAGACGGCTTCCCCCCATAAGTTCTCGGGTGCACCAGAATTAATAACATTGCATTAACCATGTCTAACAATGTTCGGTTTTTCCTCTCGGCTACACCATTTGATTGGGGTGAATAAGGAGGTGTTAATTCATGTATTATCCCACTATCTTCGCAGAAATTCTTAATTTCATTCCACGTGTACTCTCCACCTCTATCAGACCTAAGGACCTTTATTTTCTTTTCTAGTTGGTTTTCAACTTCATTATTATATATCTTAAACTTACTAAACACTTCATCCTTGGTCTTGATTAGATAAACGTAACAATATTTTGAAAAATCATCTATAAAAGTCACAAAATATTTATTGCCTGCTCTAGTAGAAGTTCGGTTTGAGTCACATACATCACTATGTATAAGTTCTAAAAGGCTTGTATTTCTATGGACTGGTTTGTGAGGTTTCCTAGGTTGTTTTACTTCTACACAAATTTTACACTTGCGTTTAGTATCTACATTTGCTTTTGGAATCAAGCTTAAATCCATCAACCTCTTGACCTTTCTATAGTTTACATGTCCTAATCTTTCATGCCATTTCTCACTAGATTCAACATTTAAAACTAAAGAAGAACTTTCATTTGAATTGATCAAGATGCTTAGTTTAAACAATCCATCGCAAACATAACCTTTTCCGAAAAATACATTATTTCTAGTTATTACAACTTTATTAGACTACTTTGTATCCTTGTCGGACTAAGGATGATCCACTAATCAAATTTCTTCTGACTTCCAGAACATGCCGCACTTCGTTAAGCGTTAGTGTCTTTCCCGATGTCATCTTTAAATCAACTCTTCCAATTCCTATCACTTGTGCGGTTGTATCATTTCCTAGTGTCATGCTTCCTCCACTTGAGTTTTGATAAGTTTTAAATAGTCGACGATCAAAGCAAACATGTACATTAGCACCTGAATCTAACCACCAAGAAGGAGGAAGTTTGTCTATAAGGCAAGACACTTTATAATCCTCACTAAACTTAGAGCCATTCTCCTCAACAGCCCTTAAATGGTCTTGAAACTCATGAATTTGATCGCTAATTGCTTTTCCCTCAACCATAATAAACTTGTTAAACGTAGACGCATTAAAGCGTTTTATACCGGCATCATCAATGCCATATTCACCTTGTAAGAGATTCCAAAGTTCCTTAGCACTTTTTATAGCATGATATACATCATAAAGACGATCCGAAAGAGCACTTATGATTCTATTATGGCAATGAAATTCAATTTGTTCGGGAGTACACCAAGAACTCGACTCCCGCGATTGACTATTGTTTTCCTCTATAGTCGAGATGAAGCCTAAAACGGTAAGCAAATATTTCATTTGTCTTTGCCATCTTTTAAAATTTTGTCCATTGAATTTTTCGGGTTTAAGGGTGATGGTTTCATCATAAGATGCCATACGAATAGCTAAGGCAAAGCAAACTAACTATGAGAACAAAAAAAAAAAAAAACGCTAGGTCTCAATACTTTATCTAAATAATTGACTAAAATAAATTTAGTAGTAAAAGAGCGGATAAAAGGAATTAAATTATGTATTGAAAAGTCAAAACAGTTTTTTTTATGTGAACAGTATGAACAGTACTGTGAACAGTATGAATAGTGCGTGAACAGTATCTCAAGAATGTGAACAGTAAATTACGTGAACAGTATGGCTAGTAAATTAAAAAATTATGAACAGTAATACTAAGTTAATAAATCTTAGCCCAAAATTACAATCTAACATAAACAATAAAATTGTAAACTCAATTTCTCAAACATATAGAAATCAAAGCTACGATAAAGCCTTTAGATTGTTGAAAAATATAGCTTAGATTTGTTACATCAATTTCTCATATCAATTGATTACAAAATATGACTAAAACATATAATTATCTAACCATGAAAATAACCAAAACTTGTTGCTAACTAAATATATTAAACATATTATAAGCATACAATTATGTGTATATATATATATATATATATATATATATATATATATATATATATATATATATATATATATATATATATACAACTTGTCAAGTATTTTAACTAGCATGCAATTTCAAGATATAGAGATTAAAGTAAGTTAACGCTGGCCTGTGAGAGTCGCGATAAAATCGTTGTCCTAAAGGCTTTATCGTCTTCCTACGCACCGGTTCCAACAAACGATAAATCCTCCAAGATAAAACCCAAGGCTCGCAGCGTCGCCTTCTCTATGCGTGCGTTCACAGGAAGACTGTTGAACTAGCCCGATCAAGTTGCCCAAAAATCAAAGTATATAGAATGTAGAGAATATATAAAATATCAAGCATATGTCTTGATATGTGTGTTCTCCATGGTAGGAGTAGTCTCCTTTTATAGTAGAAGAAGACTAGGAGTTACACACATAATAAATAACAACGGTCAAAAACATTATGAATAAAATTATGACAAAGTTTTAATATAATAGGTTACATTGACCAACATAAATATAGAAAATAAAGTAAGGTTTTAAAGTTTTACTAAAAGAATTTGTAAATAAGATAAAAACAAATTATAACAGGTTCACTGTCACGCCACCATGGCTCTGACCTACGTAACACCCTGCTGCACTAACGGTACCCCCCCTGATCCCATAATCAACGGAAAGATAAAAAAAAACTAGGGAGAAAAGGCTAGAAACCTTACCGAAAAGTTTCGCCAGAGAACCCTTCTTCATCTCCTTCCTTTCTTCACGAGTACACTCACAGCCTTCTTCCCACAGACTCCTTATCTTTCTCTTCTTTTCATTTTTCTCTTCTTTGTAACCGAAAAGCAATCTCTCTCTCTCTGGGTAACTTTCTTTATCTTTCTCTTTTTCTCTATAACTTTCTCTCTTCCTTTTCCCTTAATCTGTCAGTAACCGAAATACGCTTAAGGTAATATTAAATCTCTCATAATTCTCCTCCTTGATTTCTTCTCTTTCCAAAATAAAAGAGTTGGCATTATTATTATTATTAACTAAATCAAATTTCAATTATTTTATTTATTTATATATTACTAATCCTACTTCACTAAGGGTCGCTAAAAATTATTGATAGAATTTGGTTATGCTAATTGTCGCTAGAGGTCTCCAAGAATATCCTTACGCTACTTATCACTAAAGACCTCAATCATTAACGCCCATCGGTAAATTTACAACTTATAGTTCATAAAAATTTAGTCGCTAGAAGTTACTAAAAATGCATTGATGCTTAAAAAAAATTCGTCGCTAAATTTTTTTATTTAACCCATTAAAATATATTCGGGGTGTTACATGTACACCATCTTCTTGTTATATGATCCTGAAACAATAAAACCATGTATTGAAAAAATTAGAAAAAAATTGAATCTTCCGTGAACTCTTGCATGCTTTCTAGTTATTGAAAAAATTCTTATCAAACTCTACCGCCTCCATTCACGTTAAAACTAAACTATCTTAGAGCTACTGAATCTTCTCAATCATACTTGATTATAGAAAATAATTTGCAGAGAATAAAGTTTTCAATAGACTCTTTCGAGAAATGTAATATACCTAAACTAAATTGAAATTTTTTGTCAGAATCTCAATCCTTTTTAATTTTTATTTCATATTTGTATCTTAATGCGTATGCTACAAATTTGAATTACTATGCATGTATATAAATTTCAATACAAACATATTAGTGCATTGAAACTATTGTAAACTTGAAGTTCAATTCTAGATTTTGAAGACGAACAAATAGGTATTTGGAAGCTATCATAAAATTAAATTTTGTTAGGATTTTCTAAATGCATAATCCTCACTAGGACTAAATGGCTAATCCTTTTTTTTCTTTCTTAAGATGTCCTTCTTAAACTGAAGTCTTCATACTAATTGGTGTTGATTAGGGGTGTTTTTATTTGAAACTTTTTTTCCCATCAAATACTCATTTTGAATTAAATTGTTTTTATGAAAATAACGATGTATTTGGCTTCTCTTAGGATATCAAGCATCTTTTTTCACTACAAGAAAAAAGGCTTTTAGCGACGGGTAAATCCGCCTCTAAAAGCCAAAAATCTATCGGTAAAATTTTTAGCGACATATATATACCGTCGCTAAAAGTCCCTCGTATAAAAGCTCGTTACTAAAAGTTTGGCGACGGAATTTTCAAATCCGTCGTCTAACATTGAACTTTTTGCGACGGAGTTATTTACTAATTAGCGACAAAATATTCGTCGCTAATTATATTTTACGTATTTTAATTTATTTTTTATTTTGTAAAATTAGCGACGGAATAAATGTTTTAGCGACGAAATTAATCCGTTGCCAAAAGTAAAAAAAATTAAAATTAAAAATTTTATTTTTCTATTACCCAAACCTGTAATAAAAATTTCAATTCTCAATGACACACAAAAATCAATACACAAAGAAATATATACAAACAATTATAAAAAATACTCATGATGTACAAGCCAGGCACGGTGGGGGGGGGGGGACAAGCTGGGACCGGGCACGAGAAGGGGCTCATCAGGGGTTGCCGAGTCTCGGATCTGGATCCTGCTGATCCGGGGCCGGCTCGGCATGTCCAGCAGCGGTACCCTGCTGATCCTGCTCCCTGATCATCCTCAACACCACCGTAGCAATGCGCTGGATCTCCTCGTCGTCCAACAGATGCCGAGGAACCGTGTTTGTGGAGGGGCAGCGGGGGTGAGGTTGCTCCTATCACGGCACGAGCAGTCATGCTAGGCAAGCCGCGTATGCAGCCTTTCGGCCGATTGACGACCTCCGGCGTATCCAGCCATCGCTTCAATGCCCCAGTACTCGCACCCGTACTAGTGGATGCTGATGGCTGTCTGGATAGCTGCTTGGACCCCCTAAACTGTTCATACGAGGCTTGCAAAAACAGTGATTTAAAGATATGTTAGGGCATTAATTAACGACAACAGACATTGAGGATAGAAAGACAAAAAATTAACAACTTAAACAAATTGACTTACATCGATCCGCTGGGCAATATCCAAAACATAGTCGCCGGCCCGGTGCGCCTCGTCCTTGTCCTTCTTCCGCACGTGCGTCTGATTATACGTCAGAGCTATGACCTCATCATCCTCCAGATCCGGGTTCTGGACCGCATTCATGTGTCGGACGATGTCGTGTGGCACCGACCCCCCCGTGTGCGTCAGATCTCTGTTCTGTCTGTTCTCGGCCCCGCTCTTACTCTTGGCCCAGCCTGGATCCGCAGCCCACCGATCTATCATCTCCCCCCATACAGTTGGAGATATCCAATGTGGGGGATATGTAGTCATCTCCGTCAATGGGGCACCCTCGGGCAGCATCTTCTTCACCCAGTCCCGTGCATCATGGAGCCATCGACGGTAATTCTTGCCAATGTAAGCAAAGAAGGCCTGCCGCCCCAGTGCCTGCTGATCGGGATAGTCAAACGTGAACCCCTCCTGTAAGGCATTCAATAACACAAATTAACTACAAAAACAAACTCTAATTAAACAAATACTATCGTAGAAAAAAATACTTCACCGTACCAGCCACTCCTCCCATAGGGACTCCCTCGCAGCGGCATCCCAGTCCTTCCAGTACAGGCGTGGCTCGAAGAATCGGCCCTTCACAAGAACGCCGATCTTCGTCCTCGCCTGATTCTCCAGGATCCTGCCAAAGAAGTAAATAAATAAATTAATACAGTTCAAATATAAATTAACACCCCAAAATTTTAAATATAAGGCATGATGTATTTTTTTTACTTACAGGCCCTCTTGGGTGAGCGTAACTCTCTGTTTACGCTGGGGGTCGATGCATACCCCGCGTGTAAGGCCACGGCCTCGTCGAGATCCTACAAAACACAGACATTAATACAGTTCAAATATGCTTTAAATATAAGGCTAGCGAAAATGTACTAAACACCGTTATCAACTATACCTGAGGTAGAACCCACGGAAGAAGGAGAATCAGTGCGCGTGTGGGATGAATTTGCGTCGGGCTGGGGTGACGGCTGGGGCTGGGGCCCAACCTGCCCGTCATGAACACTCTGTGCCTCATCATCAGTGGGCAATGACGAGGTGGGACCCACAGGGGAGGAAGCAACTCGGCGTCCAACCCGGCCACGAATAGCCCGTATCCTATCCATAGCTGACTTCGTATAGATAAATTATAAATACATGAACACATTAAAAACAATAATTTGAGAGAAATCATCATCGGCACTATATATATATATATATATATATATATATATATATATATATATATATATATATATATATATATATATATATATATATATATATATATATATATATATATATATATATGAACGGAGGTGCAAAAACACATCAGATCTGTATGCACCCAGAGAAACACGTGAGAACGTGTACCAAATATCCATGACATAGAACACCGAGCATGAGTTGAAACACTATTTTCTAAACACGTAACTTTTTCAAATTATCCAAACTGGACATCCAAAGTCTCATTACAAAGCGTTACTTTGTAATGAGTACCTTTGAACGGGAACTAAGGGTTTTTAGGCATGCATGCGTTCAGAAATTGATAATATATACAAGAATCTTTTCGAAATATCAAAACTGCAGAAAAATCATTGCATTTGTTACCAATTCCACTTTAAATAGAGCTAATTGGGTTTATTAGGGTTAATCGGGACTAATTAGGGCTAATTATAGCTAGTGCTGGAGCCACGATGAGATTCTGAGGGGTGCTAAAAATGTCGCGTTAACCTAATTAACCTAAATTCAACAACCAATCATTCAACTAATTCACATATATCTCAATCCAATTGGGTCCCATCCTCTGTCAACAATCTCAAATTCTCAATGCACAGTCAACAATCTAAATTCCCAATTCCTCATAAAGGGTGTCGATATGGTGTCCGATACCTCTGGACATGTCCGAAGACATTGATTTATTTTTTAAATGTCGGACGCCGTGTCTATCATCCCTTGAAGAGGTGCCAGACACCTATTGAAGAGGTGCCAGGCACCTATTGAAGAGGTGTCCACAAGTATAAAGCCAAAATGTGACATTTCGGTGTCGGTGTCGATCGGACGCGGTGTCCGTGACTTACCGACACCTCGACACATCTGGACACGTGTCAGACACCTCTCAGCGGTGTTCAAAGACATTGATTTATTTTTAATTGCCGGACACCGAGTTGGACACCCATTGAAGAGGTGCCGAGTTGAATTTGGGCATTCAATTTAGGGTTTAATTAGTGGGTTCAATTTAGGATCTGATTGGATTAGGGCATTCAATTTAGGGTTAAAAATATACAATATTTCAGAAGCCCTGAACTTGGGCTTCTTGCCATTGTTCCTCTGGATACAAATCTAGGTTAAGCCAAAAAGAACCTCAAATTGCTAAACAAGCAGACACATTGTTGCATTGCATAGATACAATTACAAGTAAATTCATGAAAAGGGTGCAAAGGGATATGAAAAACTGGTGCAAAACCTACCTAAAAATCAAGAGACCACATGCAAGAGAGAACGACGGCAGTGGCGGCGACGGTTCTTCAGTTTTGAAGATCGGCAGCAGTGGCGGTGACGATGGCGGTGGCAGTCTATATTCCGTCTGGGGGTGGGTTGCCAGGGATGGCGACGGAGGTG
Organism: Escallonia herrerae; assembly: GCA_033070095.1. NCBI lineage: Eukaryota > Viridiplantae > Streptophyta > Magnoliopsida > Escalloniales > Escalloniaceae > Escallonia > Escallonia herrerae. The sequence goes on from JAVXUP010001109.1 coordinate 64,039, forward strand.
GCGTCGAAGGAAATATCGCCGATGAGAGTTAATAGAGAGAGAGAGAGAGAGAGAGAGAGAGAGAGAAATGGGAAAAATAAATGTAGAAGGGGATCTGCATTTATAAGACCTTTACCGACGGAACAAACCCGTCGGTCAAAGTCCGTGGGGGAAATCTCTGCTTTCACCGACAGATATTTTTACCGACATAATTATTCCGTCGCCTCTATGTTTTTTAAAATCATCAAAAATTAAAAAAACCAATAAAATATTTACCGACGGTAATTTTTTTCGGTAAAAAACATTCGATGAAAATACGTCGCCAAAACGTTTTAACAACGGAGTGTTCCGTCGATAAATAGTTTTATCGACTGATTTTCATCGACAGTTTTTTCGTCGCTGAAATAATTTTTAGCGAATCTGTCGTTAAATCCTTCCGTTCTTGTAGTGTTTTAAAGTACCCTTATAGGAATATATGATTTAGTTAATGATTGTTTCGTCTTTTAGTAAAAAAATAAAGAATAAGAAAACCTAAAATCACTCTTGAACTCTTGCATGTACTTTGATTATTGGAAAAAATTCCTATCAAAACCTACCTCCTCCATTCACATTAAAGCTAAACTACCTTAGATGTACTAAATCTTCTCAATCAAATTTCATTAATGAAAATAACTTACAGAGAACAACGTTCTCAATAGCCCTTAAAAATTAACATAATCTACCTAAATCAAATTAATATTTTATCAAAAACTCAATCCTTTTCTTACTTTTGTATTTCATGTTTGTATGTTGACGGGTATGCTACAAATCTTAATTATTATGCACGTATATATTTTTCAATGCAAACATATTTATACGTGAAAACTATCATAAAACTGATGTTTTATTCTAGATTTTAAATTATGGACATATTGGTGTAAGAAAGCTATCTTAAAATTAGAGCCTTTTAGAAATCTATAAATGCATAAGAAATGCTAGATTATACAATTATACTCCTAATTATAATTTGAGTTCGTGACAAGTACATTATCTTATATTTGTATTAGAGTTATTGGAATACCCAAATTTGCATGACAACATATCCTTCATATGATTATTGTATCTGAGATACCATATATTTATATGACAACATATTTTTCATATGACTTTTGTCTTTATATATTCACTCTTATAAGTGATAGGATTAGATGAAACTCACTTAATAAAGATTCTAATTTATTTCGGCTCAAGTGATTAATAATTTTTTTGAGCTAGAAAACTCTCAAGTTCTGATACGCGAAGGGTTAAATAACTAAATAGTTTTTTTCTTAAAATATTCTTTTTTAAGTTTAAAAACTTTCTAAATATTTTTTCTTTTTAAAAAGTGAGGCTAAATTATTACCATTGTGGCTAACTTTAAACATTCTGACGCTAAAGAGGTTCACTAATGCATCTTTTAGTGACAAAAGATTATGAATAGCCCAATATATTTCTAAAATAATCTCAAGGTACTAAAATGGCAAAACATTTTTTCATTAAATATACACTTTTATAAATAAAAGGTTTATAAACATAAGTATATTTTTTTATATTTAAGAAGGTGAGCTTAAGCTACGATATTTTTGGCAAAATATAAACAATTTGCTGCTAAAAATGTAGTAGTTCACTAATGCATCTTTAAGTGACAAAAATGTGAGAGTTGATCTAACCCAGTCGTATAAATATGATGTTAACTCTCCGTTCAGCTTAAAAGAAAATCCTATCAAACATAACCTTAAAACTTACCAACATTAAATCGATAAAATGAGCCCTTAATTTTCGTTATTCCTTAGAGAACCGTTACTAAGTCCTGGTGTTATCATATTCATTTTTTATATTTTTTAAAGTGCACCATATTTTGCCTCTACTAACTTTTGCATATGACTGCCAATTTAAATTTATTGACATAGAACAAAGTTAGCACATCTACAAGTTCGACTAGGCCTTCATTTTTAACTTTCATGATGAATTTATGTGTTATTTTGTTTTTTGTAAAATAGTTGATTGTTATAATTTTGGGACTCATGTCCCTAAGGTTAGAGTTAGGGGTGAGCACGGTTCGGTTGGTTCGGTTTGGAGGTTGAATACCGAACCGAACCGAATCGACCAACATCGGTTTGGAAAAAAATAAACCAAACCGTAGTTGAACGGTTCGGTTTGAACGGATTAGATGGATCGAACAGTTTGGTTTAAACGGATTAAATCGGTTTGGGCTAGATTCCATTCTGGGCCCAAAACAACTAAAAATTTGTAACAAAACTCAAGTAATTCAGCAGATCGTAGCTCATAAGACTAAAATTCTAATTAGATTACATAACATCCAAAGAAAATAACTCATTACACAAATCATTACATAGCATTTCTTAAAATTCCAATGAAAATTACATAACATTCAAAAGAAAATAACTCCTTACATAACATCTGTTAAGCTTTTAATCAAATTACACATTATTATCCATCAGCACCTATTGCACCCGCATCATCAACCATCTGATACAATACAATGATAAGAAATCATTAAATCTACTTCAAGTATACTTGTTACTAAAAATTTTGTGAGATTAAATCTCCTTACTTTTTTCACAAACATTATTTCATCATAACCATTTGATATGATAGCATTTCCTTCAAATCAAGTATACTGATACAAGTATACTGAATCAAACCAATTATGAGTTTGTGACATTTCAAGTGTACTGATTCAAACCAAAGATTTCAGAATATGTACTCTCTTTAAGCAATTGTGAGTTTGTGACATTTTATTTGCGTTGTCATTCTCAAAAGGGTGGCCCTAGCTCTACTGCAGTTCTCAGGCACAATCATCCCAACTACTTGCAATCGCTTCTGTATATATTAACAATGACTAATATATAAATGTACAGGGCAATTGCATTTGTGCACTATTTGAAAACTAATCTTAACTGAGACAATTTTTCCTGTTAATCACCAAAATTGATCCTGATCAAGTGACCAACTCCCCCATCACCCACCCACGTCATTTTGGGGGCTCTAAAGTCTAAAGTAGCACTGTACTACGGATGAATATGCTACAATTTCTGATGATTCAGGGAAGAAGATGAAGGGGAAATGGGGAAGTTTAACTGAGCTAACTGCTAAGAAAGGAGGAATCTAGAAAAGGGGATACATTACCTTAGAGGCTAGAGGAAATAGGAGGCAACGGTAGAAGGAGATACATATGCGCATCTGTGGGAGGTTGAGATGGCGCTGGAGAAGGCGGTGGCTGAAGAGACGACGCTAAAGAAGGCGTTGTCGTGGTGGAGACGCTGCCTTGGTGGAGGCGCTACCGTGGTGGAGGTGCTGCCTTGAGAGTTGAGAGTTGAGGGATGAGATAAGGCGTGGAGTGTGACGTTATGGTCCTTGTGGAGCAGATCTGGGAGTGCGCGGCGATTGAAGAAAAGATGGATTAGGATATAGGGTTACCGATATTTTATATGAAGGGTTAAGTTTAACTACCTAATTCAGTTAAAACTAACTGAGGTTAGTTTAAAAAAATTATATATTATATTATATACAGTCGGTTTGGTTTAGATCGGTTTCAAAAAAACCAAACCGAATCGACCGAACCGGACATGCGGTTTGTGAAAAAAAAAAACCAAACTAATTGTTTTTGCGATCGGTTTGAAATTTGTCAGATTGGTTGGTTCGGTTTTGACGGTTGTATTGGTTTTTACGGTTTAAATGCTCACCCTGGTTAGAGTGATATTACAGTCAATGACACTAAGTTTTAATATGTAAAGCCGTATTGATCCGTTAAAAAATTATATTTTTGCTTATTTCATCCGTATGTATTTTTTTAAATGTCACTACTACCCTCATTTTGTATATATATATATATATATATATATATATATATATATATATATCTCCCTCATCCCGTCGCCGTACCTTCCTTGGTAGCACTCAGCCTGAAAGTCAGCAAACTGGCTTAGCCTCATCGGTCTCATCCTGATGTTGGTGAATGCTAGCCTCTACATTGTCCCACCCCCGTCTGGCTGCCTCTACCATTGTAGACGTCCTCGGCAGCAGCACAAATATGAAAATTCAAAGTTGCCAAATCAGTCATAAATCTGTAACATTAGTAGAGAGAGAGTGTGCAGGCATGTTAACTAGAGGTGTAGTGGGTTGTGGAAGGCTGATTCATGGGGATTGTGCTTTGTGGAGGGTTAATTTGAAGCGATGGTTGGCCGTTTGGTGGCGATGGGTGCATTGGACATATGGTGGGCTGATTGGATGCAATGGTAGGCTAATTCATGGTGGTAGAAATATGCTCAAGTGGTGGTTAATGGTGGCGGCTGCCATGGTGTTGGGAAGTAGTTTGATGCGAACAAAAAAGCTTATACATCTTCAAGTTTTTAAACCCCAGATGCAAATTTTCATTTTTGTTCAAGTATTTGTAGTATATGGATTACACACTTTATTAGTATGGAGTCCTTGTGTAGTATTTGTGTGCAGGTGTGTGGGTGTGTGTTTGTGCCTATTCTGTGTGTATCATGGGAGTGTGCGTATTCTGTGTATATTGTGTGTGGGTGTGCAATATGTGTGCAAGTTGTGGGTGTTCCTTGTCCTTGTGATTATGTATCCTATGTTTGGGTATGTGTACGGTGCGTGAGAGGGGGAAGACAGTTAATTGTGTGAGGGTTAGCGTTTGGAGTACGATAAGATTAGGTGAGGGAAATGAGTTATTTTACTACACCAAAAAAAAATTATTTACCTTCAAAATTCTTGAAGTCTTAGATTTCATAGAGAAGGACTAGAACCATGATTCGAAGTATCTCAAGATTGTTTGGCGATTCAGGTAATTGAGCTTTGATCCATTTGATGTTTTTATATACTCATAAGTGTTGTGAATTTTTAAGTGAAAAAAAAGGTGCTCACTCAATTATGAACTTTTCTTAGTGATACTTATTTTATGTTAAAACGAGACCAGCATGTAAAGAATATTTTGTTAGAGATTGTAATGGAATTTGGGGTGTATTTGATAACACAATTAAGCACTTAAGACTTAAAGTTTTCAATGATTTTCAATTACGTGTGTTTGATAACGCTAAATCTTGTATCACTTAAAAAATTAATTCCTACCATAAATAAGTCAGAGTGGATTTATTTAATACTGATCACTTAATCCTAAGTGAGATGGTTAAAAGTTATCTAACATATTTTTATATAAAAAAATTAATTATCACCACGATATCGCCTCAATTAATTTGTTGGTAACCGCCTCCACCGCACTACAACCACCACCACAACTATTATTGCCTTTTGCTACCACCACCACCACAATTATCATGACCTAACCACTATCACCACCACCACCACCACCACCACAAGGACATTGCCACCTCCCCCATACCGTCGCTGTGGCCACCACGTCTATTTTCGCCAAAATCATCTAAATATCTACCACACTACAATCACTGTCATGATGCCGCATATCGATGTTATCACAATTACCAACACCACATCTTCACGCACTATTACTGCCACTATTGACAGCTTTTTGCCGCCACCGCCGTTGCCACCGCCACCACCACCACCACCTACACGATTTTATCCCCCCAAAAAAGTTATAAAGTACATAAACAAATGCATAATTTTAGTAAAATGGATAAATTTGTAAATAAAAAATTTTCAGACATCTGTTTTTGATTTACCAAATAGGTTAACTTGTTTTTCAGTGAAAATTCAATTGCTTAAAATTTTCAAATTTACGAATTCACTGCTTAACTTTTTCAGCACTTAAATTTTGGTTTTATCAAACAACCAAATGCTTAGAAGCCATTTGGGATTGATTCTTAAAGGTAGATTTTGTTTAAATTAGAATCAGTTTTAAAATCAGCTTTTATCCATTTTAAGTATAAAAGAATAAAAGTTGTTGAAGCTATTTGGATAAAAATGGATTAAAGTAGGTTTAGTGTGGCAAAATTGCCATATAGTATATTCAAACTGAAATTGAGTATTTAATGTTATTTATATGTAAGGATATTTTGATAAATTACTTGGTCAAACCTGATTCTCCAAAACTGATTAAATCTTAATCCAAAAAAATGAGGATTATAGATTTAATCAGTTTCGAGTACGTTGGAGCAGATTTAATCAGTTTATTTTTTTAAACACTTTAAAACTAATTTAATATAGATTTAATCAGATTTGACCAATCTAGAATCAATCTCAAACACCCTCTTACTGCAAGTGAGATGTTTTTGCAATTGACATTATTTTAGATATGGATCGGTTTTAAAAAATATTAAATGAAGTGGGATAATTTGACTATCAGTGGTTCAAGGATTTGGTTCACAAGCAATAAAATGAGCGGCTTTTGCTTACTTGGTGGTTGTGCCCCATGTCTAATGGGATAAAGTTAGATTTCGGGTCCTTATCAACTAGATGAAATGTTTGATGTGCAGCACTATTGCTCGTGGTTGCCTTTGCTTCCATAGTGACTATTATCCCAAGGTAGGATTTTGAGTCCAAGTTAGTGTGACCAAATGCTGACCGCAACATACTGTTTAAGTTGGTGTTGGCCTAAAGTTTTCTTATGATGACGTTTTTATGCTAAATGATTGTTAGGACTTCAGAACTTTTTTGCTTATACCTGATTATGCTTTATTAAATAAGTTTTCCATTAGTATCTTTTGGTAAAATTGTTACTTTGTAAATTGAGTTATTTTCTGATATGCAACGATTCGTCTAGTTGGGTCATTGGTAATTGAGCACGTTGAAGGTTATCTCTTACTTAATATTTTCAGGTTTAGAGGTCACGGTAATGATATTGGGCAAGGCTAAGGACTTTTAAAGAGAAACATTGTGGATTTCAAGGACTATAATTGTTGATGATTTGGAGTCATTTCATAAATGTCAATAGATGAAGGTTTTGAAAAGAAAATTAGAAAAAAAAGGTTGTATTTGAAGTTGCAAATGTTTTTAGTTTTCGCAGCATTTCGTATTAATTCAGTGAGTAAGGCTTTGCAGAGCCCTTAGTGGGAGTCCATTGGGCTTGCGGCATGCAACAGACCTAAAAACTGAGGAGTCCAACTATGGGTTCGGGTCGTGACAAAACTTCTTGTCAGTTCCCAACTTTTATCTCACACTTACTAAACTTAAATACATGCCATGAATTTTTATTTCAAAAGAATGAACAACTCCAGTATATATACTTTATACTACATTTTAGATTAACTACACGGTTGATCACCATATTATTAGGCAAATTCAACTTTGGTCACTGGACATCGATTTGTGTCAAAATGATCACTAAATTCTTAAATTCATTTGAATCAGATCATTCCGTTAGCTGTTGTCAATCCAAGTCTATTAATTTAAGGATAAAATTGTCCTTTCCCTATTCGTTTCTTTTACCCAGATTTCGCTTCTTCTTTCTTCTTCTCCCAAGTCTAACACCACCACCACGACTCTACCACTAACCACCACGGCTCCGCAAAGTGCACGCGCGCACACACACACACACACACTCTCTCTCTCTCTCTCAAACACACGCGCGCGCGTGCCTATAGAGAGTTGTGATTGTGTGTGGTGTATGTTGTGCATGGGGAAGGGGGTGTCACGCTAGTGTATGTATATGCGCACATGAACGTGTGTGTCACAGTGGGTGTTTTGTGCATTGAGTTTTTTTTGGGGGAGGGAGACTGTGTGCATGTGTGTGTGCGCACATGTCTGACAGTGTGTGTGGGGTGGGGAGGTGTCATTGCGATAAAGTGTGTGTGTGTGTGTGTGTGACAATGGGTGTTGTGCGCGTGTAGGGGGATGTGGGGCTATGATAGCATGTGTATGTGCATGCACGCAATAGTGGGTGTTGTGTGTGTTTGAGGGTGGGGTGGGTGAGTTTGTAAATAGGGGTGGTGAGTGCACGTGTGTTTTTGTAATAATGGGGGTTATGTGTGTGGGTAAGGGGGGATGGGGTGACAGTGCGTGAGCGTGTATGTGATAGCGGGTGAGAGGTTGGGGAGGAATAAAGGAGAAAGCAATTGAGGGGAGGAAGAAGAGAAAGAGGAAGAAGAGAGGAGACAAACAGGAAAGAAGAGGGGAAGAAGGAAGTAAGAGGCCCAAAAGACCAATGTACACCTCACTAAAAGGCCTTAATAGGGCGGCTGTAGGCACAAATTGACAGAAGGACCCAATTGAAATGAATTTTAGAATTAATTGTCACTTTGACATAAATTGATGTTAAGCGACCAAAGTTAAATTTGTCTAATATTATAATGATCAACTGAGTCGTTAATTCTACATTTTATATGTTTTAAATTGTCTATAGAAAACTTTCCCTAACTACTGTAATCCCAATATTGTTGGTAATTGGCATTAACAAATCACATTTGAATATAAGAACATGTTTTCTGTAATGAACTTTTCATGTTTCGAGTCTTTGATTAGCAGTTCAAAATTGATTTACTGATTATGGTTTAGCTAAAACAACCGTACTAATTAATTTTAGTTGTATTTTGCCGTAAGGTTCATAAAATTTTTATTTTGAGTCACTTTTTAATGTGAAAAACACGTGATCTAAACAACAATAACAAAGTCTAGAAATCTTACAAGTAAATAACTTATAAAATAAACTTATTACGTCTAAAAATTATTTTAACTGGAATTGAACAAGCACAGTTGTGAATACTGTACCGGAAAAATACCAGTTGGTACGTACCAGATTAGCAATATACCGGAAAGGAAGGCCTAAAACTTTGTACCATTCCTAATACTATCCAATATCGGTCGTTTCCGCCGGTCTCTGCATAGCCTACGATATTCCAGTGAGTGCCGGACGAGATATGCCACTTTGTTCCAGTTCTTCAAAGAGTTCAAGAACTATGGGGTTTGATGCTACCATCGTCATGACCGCCTTGTGCCTTTCGCCTCCACATCACCATCTACTTTGATCCGCCGCATGAATCATTTTTTCACGACAGTGTTATCCATGTAATTCCATATTCTGCAGCGCAACCATCAAAAACCCTTCACAAATTTGTATCTAGATGTGGTCTTCCAGATCTGAATCCATTGCTCACACAACGGAGAAAATAGATGATGGCGATGAACTGATGACGGTGGTAGTGGTTGTGGGCAGTGTTATAAAAGGCGCGCCTAGGCTCTAGGCGCACCCTTCGCGCCTTGCCTAGGCCTAGGCGCAGTGCGTTCGATTAGGCGCGGGCCTAGTGAGCCTAGGCACCAAAGCGCTAGGCGCACAGCGGGGCGGGAGGCGCATGGCTAGGCTCACAAAATGTGGACTGTCCATTTCTCTTCCGAATTTTTTTTAGCTGCACTCCACTAATACACTAAACCTAACTCTAAAAATGCCCAAATCAAAAATAGCTTTCATGGCTCAGTCAATCACCTCTCAAATCTCGGTGTCAGCTAGCCACCGCCATCCCTTGCTCCGGTGAGTCATCCGGTCGTCGCCCAGTCCTCTCTGCCGCCGTCCCTTACTTCTATGCTCAGTCTCTTCATGGATATACTCATCTTATTGACTACAACAAAAATCCGAAAACCCGATTAACTCGTGATTGTTAATCATCTCAATGCTCTTCTCAATGCCAACGACTAATGAGGAAGATTAACACACAGAAATAACCAAGTTAGCCTTTAAATGAACCAAGACTAACAAATATGTCAGAAACTTGTTAAATTACGATGTGATAGAATTTGAAATTATTTCTAGTGCTTGAAAGTTTGTTAATTATCATGTTCTTCTTTTTTAATTACACAATTTTATTGTTTTAGTGTATTAATTTTTATTTATTTTAATATTGCGCCTCGTTTCGAAAAGGCGCGCGCCTGCGCCTTTCGCCTCGACTCCAGGGACCTTTTGCGCCTTAGGTGCACCTGCGCCTTTAATAACACTAGTTGTGGGGCTGTTTTGTTGTAGTATGGTGAGCTGTGAGCTGGTAAAAGAGATAATACAATTGAAGGAATTGGAGACTTTGGGTGTGCTTGCCGTCAAACTCGGCCGATTGGCATGAAAATAGTGTTTTGCACTTGTTACATTACCATGTTCTTCTTCTTCTTCTTTTTTTTTTTCCTTTTTTTAACAAGTTTAGCTTGATACATTTTGATGTTTTAAGTGGAAATGTTTTTTTTTTCCTGGGCTTAGGTTATTAATGAAAACAAATGATACCATTTTTTTTTAATGTTTAACCACACAAAAAATGAGTATTTGATGTACTAGATTTGGCTCGAGCTTCTCTAATCTTATTTGTGACTTATATATACAGTCGTCGTATAGTATGAGACGGTACCAAAATGGTTCTGCTACCGGTACGTATCATTTTATGACAAAACCGATAAGCTATCCGGTACAGTATTTTATAACTACGTGAACAAGTCTTCTTTAACGATTAAGACAACGAAGAAACAAGAAAAACTGTTTGGAGATGAACAAGGGAATGCACAGAAGGAGGACAAAAAATCATTTCACAGATTTGCACGGAACAATAATTATACATACATGATGATAAGATTGAAAACTCCGCGAAAACAAAATTACAAGCTACAAAAAGTGAAAAGGAAACTAGAGAGGCAACACTTCTTTTATCCTCTCTGATAAACTAGGCTTAACTGATACTGCTTTGTGTACCGTGTCTTAAACTAGACAATTCTCCGGATTACTTGAAGGTATCCCAGAATAACTGGATTTCTACCTCCTTTGGAAGTTGAGGAACTTGATGCCAAAGGCAAAGACGAAGAAGAAGAGGAGCACCCAACCGAGATGGGCAAGGACCACAGGTACAAGGAAGTCATGCTCATAACCAAACTCTTCCTTAAGGAACACATCCACTCTCATTCTAGTACCGTTGGATGTTATGAGATCAGTCTTGATATCAGCTATTTGAGACGCAAATACACCGTAGATCGTCCAAGCAACTGGAGAACCCCAATAGTACCATCTCCACCATACGGGGATGAGCTGCAAGAATTAAGCAGAGTGTTCAGTAGCAATCGTTATAAATGCACTCTGCAAAAACTGAATAGTTTCCAAAGTTACTCACGGGACGTGGGACAAGGAAGCCAGAGAACAAATTCCAGAAGTTCAGAAAGAAGGACATGACGATGGAAGCAATTTGATGGCCGGGAGTCAACGCGACAACCATCATGCCGTACATAGAGAAGTATGCAAAGCACATAAATACGAAGTAGTAGAAATACAGGAACTTGTCCACCTTCCACTGGAATCCGATCATAGAGTACAGGATAAGCGAATAAGCGAAAGTCTGAATTGCCACATATATTGTCTCTATAGCCACCTGCAATAGGAAAGATAAACACCATATATAGTCCGATGAGGAGAGTTTTTCTTCTCACGGATAGGAAACTTCCAGGTATACCGTGTAACCGCATTATTGCTTACCTGAGAAAATGCGTAAGGCAACTCTGAATACATTCCTGCAGCTCTTTCTCGGTAGAAGACTGTTCTCTCGATTGCTACAACAGATTGCACCGAAGAAGCATTACCGGCTCCAAGGAAAAGGATGGCAGCAAAGGTAGCTCCAAGCAGATTAAGCACATCTTGTTGTCTATTACTGTTTTAAGTAAATGGGAAGATGATTTTCTTTTAAGTACTCATGTTGCATAAACAAGTAGAAAGATATCTATTGATTCGTTTATATGAAGTAAATCAACGTCATTTTACAGTAAATGGTATTAAGAGACTTACAGTTGGTCTCCCTTGCCCCAAAAGATGACTCCAAAAATAACACCAATTACAATAGTCATAAAGATTCTGATCGCATTATACTGCGAGTTCCTCCAGTATGACCAGTGCTGTTTCCAGAAAGTGGCCTTGCATTGAGTTAGGAAGGATTGGGAGTATTGGGTGGGGAAGTACAGGTCCTTGGAATTTGGTGCTGGAGTGCTTAGCTCCTTTATGAGCTCCTGGTTATGCCTGCAAAACAATTTCAATATGAAGATTAGCAAACAATAGAGTTGCACACACACCACACACACACAGTATATTACCGATAGAGATCGGAGTTGGCATATATTTCCGCAAAGTCAACGTTAAATTGAACCTCGGCTGCTGGTGAGCTGACTTCAAGCATCCAGGTGGCTGGATTGTAACCATCTTTAATTTTAGGAACCCCTGGGATAGCCTGCAAGGTTATTGACTATCAATTATACTTGTTCCAACTGTTGCGCAAGTACTAAGTAGCATGTCATGTAAACGCAGATAAGTCCGTTCTTAGCAAATTCTGTTACAAAGAGACATAGTGGCCATTCTTTGTCTTACAGAGTATCTAATTCTGCTGTCCAAGGCAAAGTGGCCGCTTCAGGCAAGATTCGACAGTTCAACGTAGTAGCGGCTGGAAAATTCATGAGATCTACCTAATCTAACCCCTTTCTAATTTTAAGCATATTCCCAGCTTGGAACTTCATAAGACTATAAACGGACCTTTCAAAACATGTCGCTAGATTCAGACATTTTTACATGTACTGCAAATAAGACTGAAAATATGAGGCTTGTATAGAATATGACCGTATTCAGAAAAATGTTTTGACCTCTAAAAAATGTTTTGACCTCTAAATGGGGGCTCAAATTGGTTTCAATGCTGGGGAAAGACATTCGGGGTAGACTCAGCATGGCAATGTGCACATACAGGAAGAAAAAGAAAGGCAAAGCACCTCAAAATACTCGACAAGCTTGTGAGACTGGCGACCAAGAGATCCAGCATAAATTACTCGTCCACCTCTTTTCAATAACAGCAGCTGTAAGGGAACAATGAAAATGTCAAGCAGATTGCATATGGTGCTATTGCTCGTATGGAATGAATGGAATGTAAATATACCTCATCAAAAGCTTCAAAAATGTCTATGCTCGGTTGATGAATTGTGCAGACAACAGTTCGACCTGTATCCACTGTGTTCCTCACAGTACGCATGACAATTGCAGCAGCTCTAGCATCAAGCCCAGATGTGGGCTCATCCATGAAGATGATAGAGGGGTTAGCAACCAATTCTACTGCAATGGTGAGCCTCTTTCTCTGTTCAGTTGAAAGGCCATCAACTCCCGGAAGTCCAACTAGAGCATTCCTCAATGGATTAAGCTCAACCAAGTCCATCACTTCCTCCACAAACATCTACAGCAAGTAAGAACAAGATGACAGTCAAACAACAGTAGTCATGGAGAAACAATGTGTTTTGCGCCATTAAATATTATAGCAAGTGACAAAATTGTGATTCTGTTGATCTAGTACCATACCTTTCGCATGTCTGTTTTGATATCCTCAGCAAGACGCAACCAAGCAGAGTACAACAGAGATTCATAAACGGTAACATAGGGTGAATGGATATCATTCTGTTCACAATAACCGCTGACACGAGCAAATGTTTGTTGGATCTTCGGGAAACCAGAAATGGTTATGCTCCCTTCAATGTAACCGCCAGTCTTTCTTCCAGCTAAAACATCCATCAAGGTGGTCTTTCCAGCACCACTTACTCCGACTAAAGCTGTAAGTATTCCTGGCCTGAAAGCACCACTAATATCTCTTAAGAGTTGCAGCCTGGTTTCATCGACTCCTTCGGTCTTTATTTCCTGATATCGACATGAAATTGAAACTTACTTCTCTTGTTGGTCATACTTTTTTGGAGAAAAAGACACATAAGGGCATAGACACATTTACATCCAAAATTATGGTTCAGAAACTCACAGCAGGCATATCCACGTAGTAGTTGACATGGTTGAAAGCAAGTGAAAGTGGCTGGAAGGGCAAAACCATTCCTCTGTTAGAATCTCCATTTCCTCGGCCATTTCTCACAGCCATAGCACTACCTGTAGTTCAATATGCATGTTAGATAAGCAGCAAACTAATGTGGTACACCTTTTACTTTCAGTCCCTACTCTGACAACTTTTTATTTGATCAAAACAGATGGCTTCTCCAAACCAGGAAAACAAGCAACAGATGCTATGATCAGGGTCAAGCAGTTGTAAAGAATCCACAAACCTTCAGCATCCAATGTCCTCTGCCTATCGTTACTCTCATTATCTTCCTCCAAAATAACTGCCTTAGAATCGCCCAGAGCTGTGAAATTCTCTTAGGTTACAGCCAAACTGAGGATTGTATAATCATTTGCATGAAATGACTGAAAAAGATCATGTTGAAGTACCCACTTACGATTCAAATATGTCAGTGCCACAATGAAAAGGATATTGAAGAGGACAGAAAACCCAAAAAATGCACCAATACTTATCCAGTACCAATATTCGTCAATGAATAAGCCCCTTTCCTTGAGAAGGGTCTTTCCAACTGTTGGTTGGGCAGATCCATTTGGCATCGGCTGTAAACATGAAAAGTATTCAGCTTCTATGCTAACTTCCTAATATGAAGTACTGAAAATCGCTTGGAGTGTTTTGAGATCTTACGGTGCTCCATCTCTCAGACAAAAACTCATTGATTGCAACAGCATTTAGACCATACATCATGGGGGATACATAGTAGCCCCATATCATGTAACTCTTAATGTCATCTGCAAAGCCATAACGCCCTTGTTAACTCAATTACCTTGCGATAGATGAAAATTTGAAACCTACAAGTCAAGTATACTGACTAGTGAGATGGATGTTCAAACCTTTGGCAACAATATAACCTCCAAGCACAAAAACCAGCAACAACGTTAAGGAACCAAGTGTGTTTGCAACAACTGGTGTTCTTCCAAGTCCTCCAATGAATCTGAATAGAGAGACAGCCACCTGATGTATACCACAGAAAGCCAGCAGCTGTTTGAAAAACCTGAACATGTAGGAACTGTGTTAAAAAGTACCACAGGATAAAACTTCAGTAATGCAAATGAATATGCACGTACCTGCTGGCAGCAGGTGCAAACCCGATGGTATAGTAGGTTAGAAGAATCCATATCGCAGATTCCACCAATGAAATCGGTACACGGAGGACTGCAATTGGCAAAGCAAAGGCCCATGCTGGGAAGAACAAGCTATCTCGTTGTTTGAAAAACACAGGTAGCCTGAAAACGGTCATTGAAATCTCTGTCACCCCGTTAAACATCACATTGATGAGACTGAAAAACAGTGCTCCCCAGAACTTTGCAGCGTCCGGAATTTGGCCAGTTTTCATTTCCGTTCTTAAGAACACAGTCAGGGAAATAATTCCCATGATGGTTATCTGCGTAGTTTTGAATATGTACACAAAGGAGTTGCGCTTCATCAGCAACCATTCCCTTGTGAAGCAAGCCCTGAAGAGTTCCTTGTTGGAGATGCCATATTTTTCTTTCACCAATGCAGCAGGATGGGCTCTGGACTTATCATAAGGGACTCTAAGGTCTTCGATGATATGTTGCCCAACATGGAAAGAGTTGAAGGCCCTGGAAAAATCAGGTACTGATACATATCTATAAGGTTGGTTCTTTTTGAACCAATACTGTTCCTGATCCTTCTTGGAAGTTACTTCTTGCAGAAAGTCTGCAATTCCTTTCCTATCCGGACATTTGAATCCCATATACTCGAAGAACTCAAGAATATTCTCACGTGGACCTTGATAGACAATTTGACCATCTGATAGTAGGATAACATCATCAAAAAGCTCAAATGTCTCAGGCGCGGGCTGTAAGAGAGATATGACCATGGTTACGTCCATAATGTGAACCATCTGTCTCATAAACTTGGTTATCTGGAAAGTGGTGGAACTATCCAGCCCTGTTGAGATTTCGTCCATGAAGAATGCTTTTGCTGGTCCAACCAGCATTTCCCCTGCATTCAGGTGCAATTAGTAGTTAGGACGTACTGGAATACACAAAATCAAAGGCCAAAAGATGCAGACAATATCCAATAAAATTTTTACCTATAAAGAAAACTGTGTGAATACATTCTTAATACAAATACTGAATGTTTCTTGTCATGTTTGTATTGAGACATCATTCACAATTTGTGAAAATCTATTCCCCTCATGAAAATCCACATTTTACATCAGTGTAATTCACACGTACCGGTAGTAACGCGTTTTTTCTGTCCACCAGAAATTCCCCTTCTCATGTCATCACCAACCAGGATATCAGCACAAATATCTAAGCCAAGTATCTGCATTTATATATGATTAAAATTTGAGATTCTGCAATAAAAGAATACACTTGACATGCTAGTCTTGTGAAAGAGTTTCCAGTCAAAGCAACAGACCTTGAGGACATAGTCTGTGATCAGACTTGTTTCCTGACCAACCATGGCTGTGGCTTTCATGAATGCGTCAATCTCAGGGTCTGGTTTAATACCAGCTTCTTTCTCCCGTCTTGACAACTCCGCCAACATTTCGTACCTCGTTCCAACTCCGAAGCATCGTCCCGAGAAATCCAACGTCTCACGAATAGTCATCTCACCGTAATGAAGATCATTCTGACTAATATAAGCACATGTCCTCTGAGGAACAAATTCCTTAAATTCATGGCCGCAATAGGTGATTTTCCCATTTATCTGTTCATAATCTCAGCGTATTAGCTACCAGGACAAGATGTGCAGTTACTGATGGATTACAAGATGAGATAGGCAAGGATGACAAACCTTTAGATTATCATCTGATGATGCTGAAAGTGCCTGCAGAAACGTTGTTTTCCCGGAGCCGGGAGGCCCAAGAAGCAGTGTCAACCTGAAAACAGATAATCAAGTATATTACTAAATGAAGTACAAGAAAATTCCAAAAGCCAAGAAGTTTGATTATCCACTTTGCTCTAGGATGCTCCCTAACTTACCTTGATGGCTTAATAATTCCACTAACATCCTTGAGTATGTTGATAATCCTCTTCTTTGATGGTGAAAGACCAATTGTTCCAAGAAGAGCCTATTGATATTGCAGATAGAAATATTAAAAGCCTCTTTAGTCTTGGGGAATGGAAGAAGTTGATAAGAACAAAACTACAGAAAGACTTCTAAACAGGAAACTCGAATCATGACTTGGTGTTTCTTCATGTACTAATGAAATGATACCTTTTATTTGGCATAAACTTCACTTCAGATAGTTCTGAACTTAGAAACTGTTTGAGAAAAAGAAACTTGAAGATAAAGATCAAGTCAAGGAATATAAAAAATTACCTCAATAGTATTGAGAGTGGAATTAAGAAGAGTTGGAAGAGCTCTGGTACCAACATATGCATCTCCCACTACTGATAAATTCTGGAACCTCACTTCTATCTTTGGAATCTCAATCCCTACCCTGCTTTCATAAATTTCCACCATCAGTACAGTATGCTCCAAAACTTCTACTCTCCTTGATATGACTTCATTATTACATGTTGAACCAGTTATCAAAATTATAGCCCTTTTCTATTATTTGCTTTCTATTTTGATCGAACAGAATGATTTCAATATATTTTACCCAAACTTTCCAAAGTACAGTAGAGTAGTAAGTTATTAAAAATGAATAATAATCAAAGTGCTTCTTTTTTTTCAAAGAAGAGCTCGGGTGGCGGCAAGTCTTCTTTCATCAGCCAAGAGGCCCTTTATTATAGTTTACTTTCTTGAGAAAAGAAAATTTTCTGGCCCCCTTCTGGGAACCAAACAGAATTGATTCAATAGCTTCATACCAAACTTTACAAACATCATTATTAATGTTGAACCAGATACCATATTAATAGCCCTTTTCTATTATTTTCTTTCTGTTTGGATCAAACAGGATGATTCTCAATACATTTGCCCAAACTTTGCAAACTATAGTTGAAAATTATTAGTTAGTTCTTGAGAAAAGGAAATTTTCTGGCTCTCTTCTGGGAATTCAAAACAGAGTTAATTCAAAATCTTCATACTAAATACCATTTTTGATTTGATATTTGTTCAAAATCTCTTCATTTTAGGTGATGAAGCCGGTCGGAGTCGAATTAACTTTAACGTTGCAGCAGTCAGCTTGATAAAGATGTGGAGAGAGTGATTTACTTGTCCGTTCGATTCCTAAGTCTTTGCAGAAACCTCTCATTGTCATCTTCAACAACCTTAAGTATGCTCTCCATCAACTGCTGCTTGTCCTGAGCACCCAGGTTGGCAACATCAACCTCATTTCTAACCACCCTACCGTTACTCATGTTCTGCACCAATATGCCTTTCCTCATCCTGTCGTACGTCGGTAACCGCTCTATCGCCGCCCATTTCAGCTCCTCCTCCTCGTCAACCACCTGCGACTGCCGGCTGCCTCGCGTAAAAACATCCGGCTGCCCCTGCCACACTTCCCTTATACTCTGCGAACGCCAGCTCCTCCTACTACTCATAGTCCTTGAAAGATCATCTCCCACAAACGCGGCGGCCATTTCTGACCCTTGCTTGAGCTCAAACCAGGAACAAAAATCCTAGCGATGTGGGTTCTTTGCCGTTTTTTTGTGAGATTAACAGAAATGGCAGCGAAGAGCGAAAATGGAGCTGCTTTGCTGTAGTGGGTCCTTCTTTGAACTAAACTTCGGTTTGCTTGAGTTTCTCGGCGGATGATGATTTGATTTGAGCTTGAAACAGAGAAACTGCGAGTTTACGAGTAATTTTTGGGGGGAGGGAGATTTGGATTTATAGAGAGAGGAGTGCGGTTGTCGTGTGACTTTTCTTTCTGAGGCGAGCAGCGGTTAGTTTCCCGCTTCATGAACGTTGGACTAGAGAAAAGTAAAACAAGGAAATTTATCTGTAGTGTGACTGGGATGGGCTTCTAGACGTCGACGATCGAGGGTTAGGACCTTTTTATTTTTTATTTTTATGTATATAGCGACAATAAATTATTTTTAAATGTTTCTAGTGTTAGAAAAAAGAGTCACTACAAACATTTAACGATTATTAACTATCACTATACACGGGATTGGAGGAAGATTCTTACAACTCGGGTAGGAGCCAAAGTTTGTTCTTTCTATAGTACTTGTCAGACCTCCACGCGCACAGTTGTCTTCTTCGGTATTTTACGAAATTTTATTCACTGAAATTTTGAATGAAGAAACATAAACGAATAGATGAAAAGTTAATGTTGCCATATTTATTACCTTTTCTTTGAGATGGTAGATACTTCATTTCTTTAATATTCAGGATAGAAGATGCATGTACTTGTAGCTTTTGAGTTATAATACGACATTTTATCTGCATCTACTTACAGGAAATAACTTGTGGCAATGAAAGAAGCTGTTGTTTTAGGTTTATTAGAATAAGCATATTAGCAGAAATCTTTAATAGATGGGCAACTTCACTTCTTACTTTTTTACTCTTAAGAATTTGATAAATTTTAGATATTCTTTTTCTTCATTCTTCTAAGGTAAAATTCATTTGTCGCTACATTGGCAATCACAGGCTAATTTATATTGTCTACTAGAAGTATGCAGTAGTTTGGGGAATCTGCATTTATATTTGTGTGGCTTGATATGGAAGTCGATTAGTTTAAAGGATTTTAGAAAAGCAAACGTCTCTGCACTTTTTTTTTTCACCTCAAATACTAAGTTCAAAACAAAATATTTTTTGGTTCTTCATAGATACATTGTGTACTCAAACACTATAATAAGATCAACCCGCACGCGTTTATAGTCATTACCCTTGATATACACTTAGTTCTTCGGTTGGTCATTAGATAATTTTGCTTATGAAGTCATAATGACCAAAGAACTTATTGCTAATCCATCGTAGGTAACATATTCATCTCTGGATATAGGGAATACTTGCTTGCTAGTTTTCAACCGTAAAATATTCAGTTCAGAAAGTATAGGGATCCTAGAATGAAATCCTAAAGCCATAATGTCTTCAAAACGTCTAGGGGTCGGAGTTCTTCTGTAAATTTAGTAAGCTCGTTGACATATCTACCACTAATACAAGATAATAAGGAAATTTGCTCATAGGTGTGATGATACAATGGCACCTGCTAATGCAATTGCGTTGGTTAACAACATTTTAACAAATTCTTTTGCCGGCTTTAATGAAACCGTCCTACCGACAACAAAAATTCAATATAAAAAATAATGCCAAAAATATAATTCTCCACAAACTGGAAAGCTTGTTAGTCACAACAACATTAAGCTAAGCAGCTTGCTCAACAATTTGTACAAATCAGCTACTTATTATTATCACTATAATTTTGCTTACTACGAGATTGTTTCATACCTCGGGTCAACCTGACTACACCGGTGCCAACAAGGAATCGGTCAATTCCACATAAAAAAAATTCAGAAGTCTCTCCTTGCTAAGTGAGTTACCCATGGCTTTCAAAGATTATGGTACTTATTCATCCTCCAAAACTAAAGATTGCTCCTTTTTAAAGAGGAAAGCCCTATTTCATTAGGCCAAGCATGTGAAACAATACATGAAATCATAAAACATCAAGATACCAAAAAATAATTAGGGTGCAACACCCACGCAAATTGAAGTAAATATACCAGTTCGTTTGGATCCTTACATAAATTCAGAAACATGTCCACATATAATTTCACTACAGTAACGTTTAGGAGGATTCCAGCAAGCTTGTTGGGCAGGTTCAAAGGAGTTACTACATAGAGCACAAGGCAAACAAATAGAGAAATGCTAGCTGCTTGGTTGAATTCTTTCTTCACTCACTCAAGGTGGAGACGTTTCTCATTACGGAAGAGAATGACCGGTTGAGTTGCTAAAAAAGTAGTTAAAATGGCAATATCCGAAAAGCTGCGACGCTTCTTATTGATCACTTATGGCTAAATACCACTCAACCCACTATACGATATCTGGAAGTCAGGCAACACTACATACACTTAAAAAGAATCAGCTGCACAGTACATAGCGACATACATGTTGGACGGCAACTAACTTCTTTCCATTGCATGTTAATTTGTAAATCAATACTACTTCCATCATATAGATCCTAAGCACCAGTTTCATGCTTCCCTTTTAAAACTCGATGAAAAATCAAAATCACCAAACAATTTGAAGAGTGACACCAACAAAGCAAAAAAATAATTTTGTTATATGACCTTGAAATGAAAAGGAGATACAAATTTTCATCGGATGAACATAATTTGTTCAACACCCAGATATTGCAAATCGACTAATTCTTCCCAAATCAGGTGCATCAATTCCTCTCTTTTCATTCTTGCAAGCGAGTTAACTGAAAACAACAAGAAAGTTGAGATGTACTCACCACAAATAAGATATATACTTAATAACAACACAATTCGTCCATTAACCGATAGTAAGTATCCAAATAGTGTTCTTAAGGGACTCAAGCAATTCTTGTAAGAAATGTCTTTAATAAGAAGGCACCTTATTAGGCGAATGGGGACGAGTGCAAGAAAAGTTATTAGGAAATCGGATAAAAAAATTCACAAGTCCAATCAGCTGTAGCAAAAGGTGCTCGCACAGAGATTGAATCTATCCAAAAAAATGTAGTGCAGATTAGCTCTAGAATGACTATAGTTATTCGAGTAGCCAAAAGCCATGAAGAATACAAACTTGTTAAAGTAAGGAAAAATCTCAAACACCAAAAGCAAATACAACATATTTACCAATATGGCGTCATTATATATCCTGCAATACTAAAAATATTTGGAAAGCTATCTAGTTTTTAATTATTGTCTATTACGTAAACAAATATGTTTATAATGTTGTTACCTTCTGATATGTCCATTGCGTGAATAAACAAAACATGTTGTCATATAAATGTTCAATAAATTCATGGTCAAGATTTTTAACTTTCAGTTTTTATACACTTTCTTTAGTCACTAATTGGAAACTGCTTTGACAATTTATTTCCCATGAATTTGGGTACTATTTACTTTGACAATTTCAATACGAAGTACCTAAGACACAAACTAGAAGATTGTAGCCCCCTCCTTTCCTCTTCCCTACCCCCTCCTCCAGAAAGACAAAAGATTATTTTCCAAGTTAATTGTTACTATAAAGTAGTTTTAACCAACTTGTCAAAATTGTTACAACCGAGTATATGATGGGTAAGGGTCCGTACGCTTACGAGATTTTTTTCTGTATTCTATATTCTGTTTTTGGTTTCCAGAATTTAGTATTCAGTTCTAAAATCGTATTGTGTTCTTTTACTTTTTTCCGTATCTACTTTTTCAATTTTTTCTGTAGGTTTATCATTTTCATTTTCGTTTTTACCAACTTTTTTTTGAATTAATTCATTAATGGACCCCACTATTTCCATTTCTAGGAAGACCCAGTGAAATGGGTGGTCTATTTTGGTGAGTGTTTGTTGAAACAGAGTGGTAGATATGAGGGAGAAGAGGTGGTGTTCTGATTAGGAGAATACAGTTCGAGAAAAAAGGTGAAAACACCCTTTGGGTGTTTTCAGCTTTTTTGACACTATTTGGAAATTTTATCCAAAACGGAACCGAAAAAACGTAAACATACACGAAAAAAGGCATCTTTTTCATCATCATTACAAAAATGAAAACTGAAAAACGTAAGCGTACAGCCCTAAGTATTTGCCTTTTCACCTTGATTTTTGGCAGTCAAAAGAAAACAAATCAGAGAAAGAAAAGATCTTGCATCAAGGTAGAAATATAAACCAATATAAGGCACTCCGTGTTTGTGTTATTCCACCTTCATCTGCATGAAGAACCTGGATTCCCTCCACCTGCATAACAGAGTGAAATCCTTCATATATAGTGCTAATTAAGTGCGTGAAACGAAAAAAAAAAGAAGTAAAAAAGAGCTTGTGCAAAGTGATTTTCAGAAGGGAGAGACATATCAAACTCTAAAAATGTTAGGCCAGCTTTAACCAACACCAGCCAATAACAAGGAACTTGGGCAAGTAAAGTCTTTCTTGATAGTGCACCCCACACCAGCCAACACCGACACAGAAATGATAAGTATAACAATCAACATGTGGCAGCCCCTTACAATATATTCTGTAACGTTAACGCTCTCTTTATCATGAAAGAAACGTGAGCAAATATATATTTCTACAAAATGGCATTATCTATTAGTCAAGGCTTAGAGTGTAAAAATGAGAATGAACATAGGCCAGATAAACGAATAAAAAGAACCATGGTACAGAGTAATACACAAAAACTTGGCCGAAAGGGGGCTTCTCCTTTGAGCAACATATATATATATATATATATATATATATATGTGTGTGTGTGTGTGTGTGTGTGTGTGGGGGGGGGGGGGAGGAGCTGATCCGTTGAGAGCGCTAGCAAAATAAGAGATTTGCAAGCGCGATCTGGCCGTCCATCCTGAACCGATCTTTTTTTTTCTTCTAAAAAGATGTCAGTCGTCCATGATAGACACAGTGTCGCGGATGAGATTTTTTACCAGATTGCTCCTTCCCCACTCGTCCGCTACACAGTGTAGCGGACAACTTTTTGACCATGACAACCGTCAGTCAAAAAGTCATCTGCTACACTGTGCGACGAACGACTTTTTCCCTGACGGTGGTCAAGTCATCCACATCTCTCCTGACAGTTGTCACATCAGTCCTCCCCTAGGTACCGTCCGCTACACAGTGTAGTGGAGATGCTTTAAATAAATAATGTCCGCTATATTGTGTAGCGGACAGTGTTTACTATCCGCTATACTATGTAGCAGACATAACATACAAATACACAAAAACCTAACTTCGAAACTCTTATTCATTCTTTCTTCTCACAAATTTTTCTAGCGGCGTTGGCAAGCAGAACAAGAGCAATTTCTTCCCAAGAAATCCTTTAATCCTCTCATCAATCATGTGAGTTCACAAACCAATCATTTATTTGTTCCTAATCTAGAGTTGTTATGAGCATTGCGTCTTATGCATGGTTTTGATTATGTATTGCGCATGTGCTAGGGTTTGTCAATTTATATATATTTGTATTGCGTATTATTTATCCATGTGCTAGCGTTCGTAAAATCCGATTCCGTGTATGTATGTATATATATATATATATATATATATATATAAGTAATTCGACTCATTCACATCCATATCATACAAAATCTCATCCTTTTTGAGATAATTATTGATAGGAATATCCCCCAGTCTAGTAAAAATTTTGTGTTTATGTGTGGTGTAATTAGAAGAAATCATAGGAATTTATCGAACGAACCGCACTCCTTTGTATACGTCAGGAGTCCATTGATGAGAATAGAGAATGTTTGCTATCCTGAAATATTTTTGTCTTTTCTGAATGATAAGGAGAAAAAAAATTTGGGACAAAAGAAAATGCCACTTAAACCTACTTGGATCACATCTCGACAAATAGAAGAAGTGATCTATTAATCGACTAATAAGTCGTTCCATGGCAGTTCCGTCTATCACTTTATTAAGAAAGACCTGATTGGCCCGTTCTGCCATAAGTACCTCCATATTCTGCTGAGTAGAATTTGACAATGCGTTTGAGTCAGTGATTGAAAAACTCAGAGCTTTTGGTTTTTTCATGTTGTCAAAGAGTTGAACAATGGTTTTTTCGTGTTGTCAAAGAGTTGAATAATGAAAATAGATGGCATGAAAAAGCTCAGTATCTTCCCATGAATTAGTAAATTAGACAGGATTTCCTTGGACAGAAGTACAAGTAGTGGGTGAATCTTCAAAAATTTCATCGTAAATGCAAAATACTTACACAAATAAAATGCGGGAGAGATAAAATCAATCTTTCTGACTTGCTCCTATGGAACCAAGATCGAAAAGATTGAAAAATAGAACCATCTGATTTGATTCGTTCTCAATAGCCATGAGATGATCATCTTAGGGTGATCTTTTTGTCGACAGATGCTCCTATTACACTCATAGCTATTTTTCCGCAGGACCTCCCCTATAATATCGTCACAGCCCCTACAGTATCCTTTTGTTGACGGAGGCCCCAATTCTTGACTGGTGGGGACACCAAAGGCCTCTGCCTGCCATGCTAACGTTGTATTATGCATGTGCTTTGCTTATATGTTTCATGCATTGTGCGAGCGTTTGATAAAAGCTTACGTTTTTTCATAATTTCAGTTGCAAAAAATAGGTTTTGACCTTGGACCAGAAGATCCCTCCGTATTATACGACCAAGCAAACCATATCAGTACGCTCGTATGGGATGGTAAAGTAAGATACTTATTTTATCAACCTTTTTTTTCTCATGAACATTGTACACCGATAGCTTTGCTTAAATTATATTTATTCATTCGTAGGAAAGAGCACTTCTCAACACAGTAGAGGTATCTTATAATTTCAAATTGTGGAGATTGAACAAATATCAAAAAAGATTATTGGGTGGAATTAAGTTCAGGATTTTCACGCATGGGCAGATCTTTCAACACCTTGTCTGGCACTTAATAGGTGCCCTTGTTGAAAGGTGGAGAAGTGAAACGAATGCGTTTCACTTCCCGCTCGGAGAGATGACAATTACCCTAGAAGATGTAGGGTTCATCTTAGGGTTACCGGTGATAGGGCGGCCGATAATAGCTCCTCTGTCGGAAGTAATGAATAAGAGAATTGCTAGGAACTTCTTTACTTCGATACCCCAGGATCAATTTAACAATGGTGGTATCAAGTTGAAGTGGTTGCTAGATACCTACAAGGTTCTGCCGGATAACTACACGGATCAGATTCTTTTGTTGTACACATAAGCTTTCCTCTTGTGGGTGATGGGGGGCAATTCTGTTCCTAACAATGTAGAAGAATACGATCAGCGTCAAATATTTACCGTTGTTGGGTAACCTGCTGGAGGTTGGGAATTATGCTTGGGGTGCAGCAACTCTTGCGTACCTGTACCGAGCATTGCACAAGGCAACGAGGCCCGACTCCAAGGCTATATGTGCATGTCTCTTGCTATTGCAGGTATGTTATATAAATCTTGATTACGTTATCAATATTTTTTATTAGTCAGTTGACAATAAATTTTTGACGTTCCGGTAATATAATTTTTTTTTGTCCTCAGGTGTGGTCTTATGAACACTTTGGTCCCGGCGCACCCAGGCGTAGGGACGGAACCAATTATGTGTGGCCTCGGTTGTGTACTTGGGAGTACAGCCAGAAAGAGAGCCACTACTCGAGGAGAGACGACCCCCATCACAACATTACCTACTATCGAGAGGAGTTTGACTCGCTATCTCCTGGCCAAATGAGTTGGGCACCGTATATGAGGGTTAACAGGAACCTACCGGGTATCAGACGGTTTGGCAAGGCGAAAGCGCACGAATTGTGTGCGGATGAAATAGAGGTTTGGAGTTCTTGGCAGGACACATTGGTGGCCATTGTGTCGGAGCCTGACCCCGTGATCAGCATCGATGAGCGTATGGCATACGATCTGGTAAGTTGCCCAACAAGTGCTTTTAATTGAATTTGATGATTCTAAGTGTGTGTTTGAAGTTATTTATTTATTATCTCTTTGGATGTAGGTTAATGCCTCGCTCCCCTTCTTATAGAAGTTGAGCGAGCGGAAGGATCTGGTGGATGCAATGGGCCAGGAGCTTTGCCAACAAGCTAATGCGTTGGCGTTTGGCTGCAAGAATTTTTTGCCCCAAGCATCGGGACAGCCTTTGGGCGTCAGCCTAGGAATGGGTTATCCGGGGTGGCAGCCTCCTTATGTACACGAGGGATACGGTGATCCCTCAGGACAGGCTTCGGGGGTAAGCCAGGGAGTTGGTGGTCCCTCTGTTACGGGAATGGGTGGTGATTGGGGACCGCCAAGCACCATGGGACAGGCTCAAGCGTTGTGGGATGAGTACAATGTGCCCTCGTTCTCTTTGTTCTGAGACTCAGAACCCCTACCCCTCTCTCAGAGTCAAGTCACGCAGGACTGGGGTTTTAGAAACATCAGTCTATCCGAGACACTGCCCATTGTCCCGTGGGCAGGACCATATGGCACCCTCGGATGGCAATATCCCCCGGTTGACCCCCCCGTTGGGCAATATCAGCCGGCGGAACCCCCCAGAGGGCAACATCCCCTGATCGACCCCCCTGAAGGAGGGCAATATCCCCCGGTCGACCCCCGAGGGCAATATCACAAAGGGCATCCATTGAAGCCCCTGAAGCCGCATAAACGCCAAGAAATCTGAGCTCGTTTAGCGGGGCCCCCCGAGACAAAGCGTCGTATAGTGTGGATCACCTAAATGGCATGGATTACTGTTGCTCGTGGGCAGAAATGGCCTCGCTGGCTCCGGGGGATTGGTTAGACAATAGTGTCATCTCAACCTACGTGGAGATTCTGAAGCAAAGGGGTCGAGAGCGGCTGAACAAGTATCTGCACGTTTGTATGGTGGATGCTTTTTTTTTCATAACATCCTAGTATATGAATGGCATGAGTGGTTAAGCTAAGAGGGAAGAAAAAGTGGAGCCAGTGGAGCCCGTCGGCCAACATACGAGCGTATCTTACTAGGGATAGTCCAGTGAGCGCAAGAGTTGCTGACGTGTTTCTAATCCCATTTTTAGGGTAAAGAAACTGGTACTTGGTTTGCTATAAACCAACACAAAAGATCGTATTAGTCATCGACAGTCTCCACGACGATACCATTAAGATGCTTGTGTTGCCGATGTATAAAGCCCAGTTGGATACTATGGTAATCTTATGATTGTTGTTTAATGCTTATTGTAACTTGCCAATTGTAAATGTTAACTCGTGTCTTACGCCGTTTTCTGTTTCTTGTAGAATCTATTTTGTGCAATGGTCCACTCTATTCGTGATGTAAGATTACCGGCGTGGCCAAAGCTCCAATTCCAATTGAAGAAGAGGAGGCCCAAGCAACATAATACTTCGAACTGCGGTGTCTTTGTCTGCATGTACATGGATTACATTTGTCGGTTTGAGAGCCTCAAGGCAGCCGTCTGGAGTGAAGAATGTGTAGAAGGCTTTAGATATAGGATAGTTTGGCAAATTATGAAAGGTAGAGCGGTTAAGTTTATTGAAAATCCATCTAAGGACGAGAATCCGGCTGAAGATGAGGACCCCAGTTGACATTGTAACATTCGATTCAGTTTTTTTTTAAATCTTGATTATTTTTAAAAGCTGTCATTGTTTTGATTTGTTTGATTTGATTTGTGTTGAGATTAGTTGATTTGTATTGAAGATGATTGATTTGACTGATTTGTGTTGAAATCAGTGGACATTTGATTTGTGTTGATTTGATTAGATTTCCTTTGAGATAGCATTGTTTGTGTGGTTTTTTTTCTCTCATTGAGAATGATTGAATGGTAGGAAACAAAAAGGGGGTAAGTACTATAAATTGTTTTTGCCGCACTGTCTGCTACATAGTGTAGTGGATGGTCATAGAACCAACAATTTTCTAAAGTGTTGGAGTTTGGAGATTTATTGACCCAAAAATTCCAAAAATTTTCCAAGTGTTGAAGTTCAGAGTTGCTACTGCGCCGTCTGCCACACAATGTAGCTGACGTGTAGCAAACAAATTTTTTTTCTAAGTGTTGGAATTTAGAAATTTCTGCTGCACCGTCCGCTACACAGTGTAGTGGACGTGTAGAAAACCAAAATTTTTCTGAGTGTTGGAGTTTGGAGATTCATAGACCCGAAAATTTTCAAAGTGTTGAAGTTCAGAGTTACTGCTGCGCCGTCTGCCACACAGTGTAGCGGACGTGTAAAAAGCAAAATTTTTTCTAAGTATTGGAGTTTAGAAATTCTGTTGCGTCGTCCGCTACACAATGTACTGGATGTCTGTAGGCCCAAAATTTTTCCAAGTGTTGGAGTTTTAAGGCCCAGTCCGCTACACAGTGTAGCGGACTTGTAGAAAACCAAAAATTTTCTAAGTGTTGGAGTTTGGAGGATTCATAGACCCAAAAATTTTCCCAAGTGTTGGAGTTTGGGGTTACTGCCACGCCGTCCGCGACACAGTGTAGCGGACATGTAGAAAACATAAAAAAAAATTGTAAGTGTTGCCGTCCGCTACACAATGTAGCGGACGTTCATAGACCCAAAAATTTTCTAAGTGTTGGAGTTTAGGGAGTCTGCTACGCCGTCCGCTACACAGTATAGTGGACATTCATACAACCGAAAAATTTCTAAGTGTTGGAGTTTAGAGATTCTGTTGCGCCGTCTACTACACAATGTAGCGGACAGAACAGAACAAATAAAAAAGAAAGAGAAACTTAGATTTGATGAGTATTATTAGAAAAAAAACATTACAGGCTCTCAAAAGATTATTAGAAAAAAAATTACAAAAAAATTATTTTAAAAGTCAAATAGACTTGATGGCTTATGAAAGATTATTTCAAGAAACATTCTTTAGACTAAAGGCCCACTGCAGCTTCTTCTTCCTCATCTTCGGCGTCATCTTCTTCCTTGTCTTGCAAACCCCCTGGACTTATCCCCAGTGCCTTGTAATGGTTCCGCTTGTCATGGTCGGTCATTTTGTTGCATAATGCATACCTTCTCAACTTTTTAGGTTGAGTTGCTGTTCAATAGAGCTCTTCATCCGCGTAGATCTCTTGCGACCTTTCATTTACGATATAATTGGATCCAAAGGCCGGATATCATTGTCGTCTTCCTCCCCCAGCTCGTCACCTTTTGATCCCATTGTAGGCTCAGTGCCGACCGCATTGCTGACTGAAGCTACTTCCAACCGGTTGACGATGGGCTCTCTTATTGCTGAGCTACCTCGAGGAGATGTTTATATCAGGCCATTATAACAGCACCTTTTACGGACAAACGGGTGAACATTGTCACCAGATGATTATACCGTAACATCTCTGATTCTTCAAAGTTAATATACGGGTGCTCCGAAAAGGCAATGGTACCGTGCAACCTGTTTGCACCTTTTGTCCACCGTGGCAGGACATATTTATTGGGGACTATCCTGATATTCTTCTGGGTGAAAATCCGCAAAATATGTCTACACAGGATGCCATGGAACTCACACTTCTTGCAAACACTTGTCACTGAGTCTGTCAACGTGTCATGGCTCACCGTATAAATTTTGCGCAGCTTCTCAGGGACGAGGTGATTCACGAGCGAATAAACCTTGTATTCATGTGTAGACTTTTCTGCCACCTTGTTTATACTGTATCATCCCGATTTTTGCAGCTTTACTTGGTATAGCATGAAAATCTCCTTCGTATAGACTTTGGCACCGTTCAGCTCCAGTGAGGTCTCAAGCAACCTTCGCCTTTGTTTGTACGTGGTTGCAAAGTCTGCAGCCCTTTCATTCACGAATAACTAGGCAACCACTTTTTGTACGGATGTGACAAAACTCTTCAAATTAGTAGCTGTACCCACATAACTATCGAACGTGGCATTCATAGATTCACTCCTGCCCGTCGTTTTCATGCCCGCAGAAAAATACCTCCTCGTGTAAACGCCAATCCATTGCTCTTTTAGCTTGTGCAAGTGCTGGAGCCACTCGTTGTCTTGCAATGAGTAATCCTCAACAAGCTTTTCCCACCTCTCCTCAAATTCCTCAATCGTTAACGACTTAATAACGCACTTTTCAAAATCCCGTTTAAAGTTTGGATACTTTGCATACACGTGATGTAGACGTTTAGGATATTTGTTGCTTATGTGCCAAGTGTACAAGTTGTGTCGAATATCTGAAAAGACAATAACAATAGCCTTCTTCATTGCCAAATCTTGATTGGTGATGATAACTTTGGGTGCTTTGTTGTTCATGGCCTCCAGAGAACTCTCTCTCTCATCCTTTAACAAGGCGAACCCGAACAGGATGGAGTGATAATGATGATTGACGCCCGTGAAAGGAGCGAACGGCATCGAGTACTTGTTGGTACGGTATGTGGTGTCGAAAGTCACGATATCCCCAAAATATTTATAAGCTAGCCTCGAACGACTGTCGACCCAAAAGATTATGCTAACTTGATGCTTGTCGTCAAGTATATAATCGAAGGTAAACTGCGGGTCCTCCATTTGCATCCGCTTCAATAGGCTCATTATGGATTGAGCATCATTAAGGTCATACGCGACACGTCTTTGGGTTCAGACCGCGTTATGAACGTCTTTCGTGTTAAAGTTTAAATTTTGAATTCTCCTAGCCTGTGCAACAAGAACATTAACTATGTTGGTAGGTCATATTCACGCATTGCTCATTGTGTGAATTAGGCTCCTTGCGACCTTACGCATCTTCTTGTGTTGATGCATCTGACTCACCATAGAAGGGGTTACTAACGCGGGTGATTGTGTACCAGTTCCAGACTAGTAATAAGCCAAAGATCTTGTTTGTGTTTATAGCTTATGAACATCTTGAGCTGGCAATTTGTGCGAGCAAAGCAGTCCAGTCTTCTACGCGAATATTTTATTTCGTCATAACTGTCATCGTTGCCTATGTGTGTCTCATTTTGCAGTAGGTTTCTGCCCCTATGACACTCGTATAAGCGAGAGCATATTTTTTTTGTTATGTTGCTTGTTCTTGTAGTCTCTATTCTAATGCCAAAACCGACCCTCAATGAATACCCTCGAAAACATTCTTCGGGGGTGTTGGAGCTCGCCACATAATCAGACATTGTGAAACAAGACCTCTGTAGAAATAGATTACGCTTAACTATCAAATGGCGTTTCTTGAACAACCTTCATCAATGGACCAATTTAGGATGACAAATATATCAAACATAATCTCAAAAGTGTCTCCAATTTAACAATTATTAATTTATTGAACATATCAAATTAAAATTACTACGATAAATAGACTAATTCATCATGCCAAAACACAACAAACATAATCTCCAAAAATTCGAATTTAACTATAATAAATTTGTTTGAAGTTAACAAATTAATTTCTTGAACATCACAAATTAAAACTATTTTTATGAATATAGTGATAAATTCTAAATAAAACTATATATTCATCAAAATAAAATTATACTTTACCAAGTGTTCACCATTCACAAACTTACCTTGCTTGAGAGAAGCTTGAAGCAATTGTTACTCGAAACTTGAAGAGACCTGAAAATGGAAGTAAGTGGATCTCAAGGAGATGAAAATGCTAAAAGAGTAGAGAATTATGGAACTTTTAGGTGCAATACTGTCTGCGATACTGTATGGAGGACATTATTGGGGACAGCTCTGACGTGTGTAGAAATTAAGCACGTGTGTCAGTGAAAAAGTTGTCTGCTACACAGTGTAGTGGACGACTTTTTAACTGTCACATGTCAGGACAAAAATGTTGTCCGCCATACAGTACAACGGAAGAAGGAGGAGGGCAATCTGGTAAAAAGATTCATCCGCTACACTATGTAGCGGACGACTAACAGCTTTTGGAAAAAAAAAAAAAGATCTGAGCTAGTGCTATCAACGGATCAGCTCCATATATATATATATATATATATATATATATATATATATATATATATATATATATATATATATATATATAATATATATATATATATATATATATATATATATATATATATATATATATATAACCATATTTGAAAAACCTTTGAACAAAGAAAAGAAAAGCACAAAAATTATGATTAAAATAAGGCACCTAAATCTGAATACTTTGATAGCTAATTGCATGGATAAGGATAAATTAACACATAAGCGAATGATGCAAGATTCCTCAAATGCATTATTTGAGGAGTTTTGCATTAGTCTACGGTTATTTTTCTTAATGATTAGCAGTGATCCTACAATGAAGAACTAAAATGCAAATAAGGAGCCTAAACCTAATTTTAAGTAGATAAGGTTACGAACTTTCTTCATTTTACCAATTAGACAATATTCCTAAAAAATAACCGAAACACAAACTAACAAATGCCTATGATGTCAAACCTTGGTTTCAACACCAACTTCCAATTGGGGGTCAAAGCATATGCTATCCATGGGGAAGAACAAACAGACCACCATAGAATCATGCGTCAATAGAAGTTTAAGGCTATGCTTCAATTCCTTAGAGTTATGATTATCACTTTTCTTAACTAAATCTCATTTATCTTGACATAAAATATTTGGCAGAAATAGTTTCTCAAACCATACATTTGTTTCAATTTTTGAACATTTTCACCTTTGTTTTGCGAGGAAATCACATCACCGTGATTATATGATTAGGGTTTCTTCAAAATAATACATGAACTAAAATTTTAACCTTCACCATCCTAAACATTGGTGTGATATCCACAATTACTGTCTATTTTTATACTGTTAGTATTCACGTTGGAGAGCGCTATACCTCCCCTAGATACACTGCCACCCTTATATTTGTACGCTTATTCCTCTGGCATGTGATGTGTGGAAGAACCGGCTAGATGCCCTCGCTGTTATTTTTCTTAAACGGGGACTGCTAACGTGATGGGTTACAGATTACAGTGGATAAACCTGGTGGTGCGAACGCATAAATGGAGCCTTACTTAGAGGAAAATGAAGGGGGGTTGGGGTTTATATTAATCATTTGACACTATCAGCATTGGTAATCAAAAGCAAAAAAGGTACAACCATATGATACTTGATTGTGTTATAATTCTGCATCGTTCTGGAAAGCTTTTTCGAAAGGGTGAAGTTAAACCATAAGATAATAAGATGACAGTATCTAGTTTTGGTTAGAACCAATGATGATAGCATATTACAATCAACATAGGACAGCGTAGATATTATGCTTTTGTGTTAGTTGTTATATAGACAAAGTTGTAAACCCAGTAAAAATTATCATAGAATAGAAAACAGATATGTTCATCGTGCATCACTAAAGTCACTACTCTTGATATCCAGAATCGACCCAGTCGATTTCGAAAAACTTAGCTTGATATGTGACGCGGAAGAAAATCCAATTGCACTCAAAGCAATATACCAAATACAAGACATAAACTACTAACTGTTGCTGTTGCATAGGCTAAATCGCAAGAAAATAAAGGAAATTTAGTACAAAGTAATATACACAAACACTTGCGCAAGAGTAGGTTTCTCCTTCTGCATAAAAAAAAAAGTGCATTTAATCAGTGTCAATTAATGCTTTGAACAAAGAACAAAGAAGTCAATAATTAAAAAATAAATCCCGAATCTGGAGACTTTGATGGCTAATTGAGTGGATAAGGATAGATTAACACAATCGAATAGTGCAAGATTTCTGAAAATATAGAAAACCAAAACTCAGAAATTAGAACGGAGAATTTAAATCATGGGTTAAGAACAACTGATCTGGGATGTAAGTTGCCAAAAAACAGTTGAGAAGAACTGATCTGGGATGTAAATTGCCAAAAAAAAAAAAATGCTGGAACTCCAATACAACCATTGTTCTCCATCATAGTAGCTCACCAGTGAAAAGCTGTCATCAGTGCCTCTTTTTATGGTCTCTTCTCCTTGTAGAAGATGAGCAGTCATCATTTCCCATTTGATCCATGCCCCAGTAGCAGCATGCGATGAAAGAAATAGGAAATTTAAGAAAAATTAATATACTGTAAAATCATATACTTAACACCAGTTACAAAGCTTTCAAATCCAAAAGGATGATGCATGGGAGGACTTCGTTGATAATTCCCTACACGAAAATTGTTTGCAGAAAATTATTGTGATAACAATCAAGTAGATCATTTCCTAATTAAAAGATGAAATTATTCCATACCAACGGGAAAAGGAACTATGAAATTCGTAAATGCA
This sequence comes from Escallonia herrerae, assembly GCA_033070095.1. NCBI lineage: Eukaryota > Viridiplantae > Streptophyta > Magnoliopsida > Escalloniales > Escalloniaceae > Escallonia > Escallonia herrerae. The sequence continues at coordinate 98,444 of JAVXUP010001109.1, forward strand.
CAGGACACACCAGTAATAACGTCATACATTTAGCTTTTAATAGACATTTTCTTTCCAAAAGTCCCCTTTGTCTCTAATTGTGGAACTATATATTTAAATCTACTCTTGTCCCTGTAGAGAGATGCAGTCCACCCACTCCTTTGTGAACACCAAGTGCCCATCATACAACTTAAGAAGTTCGGAAGTAACAATACAAAACAAGGTATAAGGTCTTAACAGAAGTCAAAAAAGAAAGACGGAATCCCAAACTCAGATTGGTCAACAATATTTCATGTTGTGCTTTACTGAGTCGGCAAAAACATTCATTTGTTGCAACGTGCAAGGACGGGATGATAAATTCCATCAACCTTTTGCACTTTCAATTACAGGTATATGGTAATTTTCATAGCGAACACGAATTAATTTAGAAATAATGAAATTAATTCCAAAATAAATTTGAGTCGGAGTAGATATGCATGCATCAAGAACCAGAATATAAACCTTACTTGTGTTTCCATGTCCTCAGAAATTTAGCCTTTTGTACTAGGCATTAACATATTCCCTTCACTTTCTGGAATTAAATCCATAAATTGCTTCCAAGCTACACATGGGTAAGAAATGCAGAGGAATCAAGCCATGATTAAAACTACATATATCTACGGCAAAGAAAGATCATTACCCAACCCTGTGATGCATTCCAAATGAGAGATCAGTAAATAATTTCTCTACCTTCAGGGTGCAGTGTGCTTGACATACATAAGATCTTTTTGGATGTCTAGAGGCAAATGCCATCAAAAGAACAGATTTTATCGTATCAATTGCAACAACATTTTCACACATTACAAATCTAATCGTGTTTAGAAGGCTTGAGCTCCTATTTGCATTGTATTATGTCAGCAGCAGCAGCAGCATTGTATGAAGTGCATGGCATTCTATTAAGTACTACCAGCTAATGGACTCGTGCAAATGCACCGGGCGTGATGCAATTTGATTTCACTGTAACATATACTTCAGCATAGTGGAACAAATTCTAATTCTAAATGACAAACAATAGATAATATTTTGAAAGGAATATATAAGCTAGTACATGTATTCATCTTAAACATAGTAGTAGCGATCAATCAGGTATATAAGTTTCTCAAACAAATTAGCTCATTGCCATGGATAAGAACAATCATATTTATAAAATCTGTTTGAAACATAGAGATCATGTTAGCTCAAACTTCGGTTCCACAATTCTAACGTCTAGAACTACTATTAAAAAAAAGTTATAAAAGGTTTCACCAACAATATTATGCTGTTTTTGTAGTCTTCTCTATCATCTTTGATTTTTGTGTATCTCCCGATCAAGAATGTTTGCATATTAATGTTAAGATAGGCCTAATCCATTGTCTATTTTGGTAACAAAAAGGTATTGGCTAGGCTGTGGTATGTATATTTTTTTTATTGGAAAGACCGTCACTTTGGAGGTAGAGAGTTCGGCAAATAAGGGTCTGAATTTAATGTCACCCAATCTTTCATTTAATATAATCTAGCAAATCCATAAATGCTTACCTTTTATCTTTCTTCTTGAAACTTACATTATTGCATGTGCTGTTTTGATCATTTAATAAATTGTGCTTTTGTTTATGTCTAAGTGAATAAATTTATACATACTTCGCCTATTGAAAGCACCACTGGGAAATTGTGCACACTTGTTAGGACCATGGTGATAATGATACAATTTGGTTAAAACTTTAAGAGTTCCTAGTCCTAAAATAGAATTTTCAAAACCTCCAAGTTTTTGTCAAGGTACTAAAATCAGAATCACCATACTTTTAATCAGGTTTACCTTTTGTCTAATTTGGATTCTTAACAATAGTGATCCACCGCCACTACTATCACCATCACCGCTTTCGGCTTATCTCTACAAAAATTTACCTATAAAATTATCGTTGTGTCAACCACAGCTACCACCATCACAACAATAATGCCAGTCTCAATCCTCATTTATCTTCATTCTTTTTAGTCTTTAAACTCATTTGAACTTTTTAGTCTTTAAACTCATTTGAAGTTCCTGTGAACTTATTCCCCAATAAATTCAAATGGCCTCTTGTTGTTTAATTTAAAAAAGAAATAGTTTCAAATTAAGTATAACATGTTAGAAGATTGCTACATGAGACTGCAAACTTGCAATAAAGCTGACGAAAACATAATTAATATTTCCATCAAAGTTCCTTTTAGCAACTACAAAAAGCAAATGTTGTTAAATTTAATTTCTACTGGAAATCTTAAGCCTTCTTGCATTGTTTCCAGAAAATTAAAGGTAAAATAAGCTTATGCAGCAAAAATAATCACCAACAATATAACAAAGTTGATGACACAATGATTCACCAAATACATGTGATATATAGTTTCCTAAGATAACGACTTTAGAAATAGTTATTTTAAGTTACCAAATGTTAAACCTTCGGTGTACCTTCTTACATATCTTCAGTCAATAGAGTTTATTAATTTTTTCTCAGACATCCAGATTAGTGCATTTTTACACCCAATCTAACAATATCTATTTTTAATCCAGTTAAGCTAATCCATCAAAGGTTCTTTAATCCTCTGAAATTATTATGTAAAATGCATGGAAATTGATATCTTGCAGATAAAAAACAAAAATTTAGAACCTTTACCAGCAACTCATTACTTGTTCTTTAGGCCCTATTTTCATTTTTGAGTTTCACATTCTCTTTTTTTTCTCGCTCTTTGACCCATATTTTGCTGGTAAAGATTCATATTAGTGCGAAATGAAAAGATATCAAAAAGAGGCTTCAAATACCCTAAGTACTCAACCGTATGTACACAACTAAAAGTTCAAGAATTTAGTTGTTAATACATTACATACATTTACAACAGGAGAATGAGTAATTGCAAATAAAACAGCATAATTTGAGTGCAAATTTGCAAAAGGCAAAGCAGATGCAAGTATGATATGTACTACAGCGCAAATGCAATTAAAAATTCATACATCTTTATCTAGTATATTCTAGTACTACTTTATTATTATGACTACACCAATATACCTATCCAAATATTTTATAATGGCTTGTAAACTATGTAGCTTTCATAGCACTTTTGAAGTAATTGATATTATAGGTTATGGCCTCTAACCACACAAACATATTTTACTTCAACCTCTTAAAAGTGCTATATTTTAAATGGGTTGGTGAAAAATAAAGGGTGCAAATCTAAGAATAAATTCACTGGGACAAATTTGCTACAAAAATTATAATTTTGGAGTTTGAAGGCTTGCAAGCAAGAAAGCGATATACAACTAAAGATCTACGATGTATATGGAGGAGACTATGTGTTAAGGCTCGAGCGTTCGCCTTCAATTACCATTGTCATACAATTTTTGTCATAAAAGTGACAACATGAAGATAAGACTATTTTGGTGTGGAAATTTAGCCACGCACTATATTTTGTTGTTCCATCTTAACAGACTACCATTTACATGTAGTAAGTTTAGGTACTTTTCATACTCTACATGTAAGAATAGAGAAAAATGGTTATGTTACGGTAAAGCAAGGAGAAGATTTTCTGCTATTTTTTTGTTAGACCTTGTTACCGTTGTCACTAAAGGTTTGGTTTCATCTACATAATAGATGTTTGTTTTCTATTTTTTATTGGTAAAAACTACTATAATGAATGACTAAACTTGGAGTTAGTCCTAGCATTTTTGGCATGTTTGAATAACATATAGATAAACCACTCGTCTTCTAAAGAATCTTTTGACAGCTCCTAGTTCTATAAGAGGATTTACATACCTTCAAGTTGCTTAAAAGAACTAAACTTCAATTTACTAAGGCCCCGTTTGACAAAAAAATTTTCCTCTTTTTTTTTCAGTTTTAAAAACTGAAAAAAAAGAGCGTTTGGTAACCATTTTTTTTTCAATTTAAAAAACCAGTTTTTAAACTGCAGAGTAAAAAAAAAACTCCAAAAACTGGTTTTTTTTTTCACTTTTGGTTTTTTTTTTCGACCACCACCACCACCCTCCCACCGCCGGCAGCCACCTCAGGCGACCACCGCCGGAGACTGCCGGCAACCACCTCCGGCCGCCGGCGACTGCCGGCGACCACCGGCAGCCACCTCCGGCCGCCGGTGACCACCGCCGGAGACGGCCGGCAGCTACCTCCGGCCGCCGGCCACCACCGCCGGTGACTGCCGGCAGCCACCTCCGGCCGCCGGCGACCACCGCCGGAGACTGCCGGCAGCTACCTCCGGCCGCCGGCCACCACCGCCGGTGACTGCCGGCAGCCACCTCCGGCCGTCGGCCACCACCACCACCACCGTCGACCACCGCTACGCCCCACCACCGCCACCGCAAACCACCAAAAAAAAAAGTCAAAATAAAAAGGGTTACCAAACACCAAAAAAAAAAACCTCAAAAAAAAAGGGGTTATCAAACACCCACTTGTTTTTATATAAAAAAAAAATTAAGCTGCTCTTTAAAAAACTGCTCTTTAAAAACTGAAAACCAAAAAAAAAAATTTGTCAAACGAAGCCTAAGTCTTTTTTAGCTCGCGTCCATCACTTTTCCATTTACATGCTATCATAACTTGTCCATCGCAGAAAAAATAATACCTAAAATGTAACGCCCCGAATTTAAATACGAAGCGTTAACGCCAAATAAGCGAAAATCAGAAAAAAGAAAAAAAAAGAAAACCTTATAATTATCAAAAGTCTCCCAAACAGAAGTCAGAGCATGCACTAAAAACTCTCAAGAGCATATCAATAACTGTCATAGGGCCCAAAGCTTTTTATACAATCCAAAAATTTCTCCAACACGGAGTTTCAAAACAAAACCTAAATGACACCAACTTATCTTAGTTGTTAAATTTAAATGTCAATACTAACTCTGAAATAAGACAGCTAAACCTTGGTCACACAGCTAGCCCTTGAAATCTAAAATCCCACCTACTAATCACCTTAAAGCAAAAACAATAAGGGAATGAGTCAAATGCCCAGTAAGGTCGTAAGGTCGCTCAAAGGACCAATTAATCGGAAACAAAAACATCTGAGAAACGAAATTTCAGAAGATCAAAATTTTTTGAATGGAACGGATAATCAAACTAGATTTTGAATGTCAAAACATACCTGAATACAAAGTCAGACACAAAAGTTTCAACGCAACGGACACCAAATAAAATTTCAAATGTCAAATTATATCTGAAAGACAATATTTTAAAGGTACACCAGTTTCGACTTAACAGAGATCAGACCAAATATCCAATATTAAAATATATCTGAGTACGGAGATATACACTATCAGATCAAATATCGAATATCAAATATATCTGAGTACAGAGATATACATTATCGGACCAAATATCAAATGTCAAAATATATCTGAGTACGGAGACAGACATTATTGGATCAAATATCAAATGTCAAAATATATATGAGTACAGAGACAAACATTACAGAACCATTCAGAAAGTGGTCACATACGTCATTCCTGACATATGAGGACGGTTTAGAAAGTAAGATCGCGATCTCTAACTCAACTCCCCTGAGCTAGCCCACGTTTCACTCCACGTGGATAAGTCGGAAATAAGTCACATACACTGTGACATGGCTCATAAAATTACCCAAAGCAAAAATCTCAGAATAACCGTTATCAAATATTGGACATGTCAAACCATATTCAAATGCTTCAAAATAACATTATCAAATAACGGACTTGTCAAACAATAAGTGAAATTCATACAATAATGACGATCATAAATCACTGATACGAACGATATCGATATGTCAAAATTGGGAGGTCAAACAAATTCGACGGAATTTGATTTTCACAAATCATAGAATTGACAACAAGTCATTCTTAACAAAGTTCAAAACAAAAAGGAGAGGAAGAATCACTTATCTCCATTTGAAGAAGTTCGGATTTCAAAAGAATATAAAGACTTACATGAGCGATTGGTCCATCGCTGATTTGAACTTCGAAGATTAAACCCTTACCTTAATCAAGCCTTTTGAGAGCTACAAATCCTTAAGCTCCTCCTTTGAGCTTCCAAGCATTCCAAGCCTTCTTCTTTATCTTTCTCTCTCACAAAGGAGAAGAAAAGAAACAGAGAACCCAAAAGGGCTAGGAATGAAATAAATCAGTATATATATGGGACAAAAATCAAGTTTGCATTCGACCGAAAATAGTTTTCGGTCGACTCAATCCTTCAGCCGTGAAAATGTCTTTCCCAAAATCTCGAGGTTTTATTCGACCTAAAATCACCTTTAAGTCGATCGAAAACACCCTTAAGTCGACCGAAAATACCTTTAATGAAAACACTTCCAATTTTTTTTAATTCGACTAAAAGAACTATTCAGTTGACTAAAAGTTACTGTTCAAATTTTTATTTTTTATTTTTTCAAAATTAGTTTTCAGTCCACTAAAAACTTCAGTAGTTCATTTTAACACACAAATTATTTTTATTTGAAGCAAAACCCATTTTCATTTGAAGCCAAACTATTTTCATTCGACTTGAAACTTTTAAGTCGACCAAAAACTTCAGAAACTCTGAAACACCATTTCCCTTCATTTTGATTCGAATGAAACCACTTTTCATTAGACCGAAAATTTCAGAAACAAACTCAAACCATTTTCTTAATATTATGAAAAAGATCACAAACTTATTTATTCAAAAATACTAATTTCGCACAAGGAAAAGAAAATTTTTGGGGTATTACATAAAACACACCTCACTGTCATAACTACAATAACTATTAGCAGAGCGATCAGATATACCATCACTCCACCATACTATCGTTACGGCTACCACCACCACAATCATAGCACAACACGTCAACACCAATGCCATTGCTTGCAGTAGAATGCAAATTGTTGCAAACTTATTACCGGCTCTACCACCAACTACCACCTAAACAACTACCATTACATTACCGGTGTCATGTGCACAATCGCTATGGTCACAACCCCCATTACATTATGACATCTACCATCAATGACTTGCTAGTACCACCATCATAACTAATGCCATTGGCCACCTAAGTTGACCCAACCACAGGGGAATAACTTCTTGTGCTTCTAATTGTCAATTAAGAGTGAAATAACTCTTATAACTGGTTTTCCTTTTCATCTACTTTAACATCCAAATTCATTGTCAAGCTTATTGCAACGTATTCTCTAATCATTTCCAATTTTCTTTTGAGATCCAAGTTCAAAAATAATTAGTTTAATCGGTGTCTAACTGCAAAGTTTATGACTTAAATTTGAATTCATTGAAAACTTATCACGCTTACAATCTAAAAGAGTAAATGCTACTCGATTTTGATTTTTCTTAGACTTTCAAAGTCTTCTTTCATATATCCCAAAAAATTGTTCTAAAGGTTACAAAATGAATATAATAACTACTTATAATCATTAATTACAAAACGACTCAAACCAGAAAAAAGAAATAAAATACCACAATTTACCAAGTTGGCTCAAAGTGAAACCAGGTATATTTTAGGGAAAAAAATATCATCCATACAACCAATTTATGTTTTCAGTTACGATAATTCACCGCATTCGCATTGTCATCACCAATACATATACTTATAGACTTCTATAATGTACTTGCATATTTATATAAATGTGTAGTAATATCTAAATTTAATAATTTGCCCTCACAAAACGCGGGAAGCTCTCATCACTTAATATATTATTTTTCATCAGCTTGATGTAATTCCATAATGGTGCATATTTATACACTTCATTGAATATATACATGGCCAAAGACAATTAGTAATCGAACAAATCACTAATTTGTCTTTATGGCAAACATGAACGATGATATCATATTCAGCAACTGGAATCACTAAAATATTTTTTCATACATGAGCTTAAGAATCTAAGTTCTTTCCCTTTTTTCCATCTTTTTCTAAGTGTAAATATCATGATACAACCAAAATTCGGTGGTGGTCAAGAATTTCAAAGAAGTTTACACATGAAATCATGGGCAATTAATAAGTTACTTGAGGGCTATTTTTATAGGCTCTCAAGAAGCATCCAAATTTATTCGAGGGGTTATTGTTAAAGGCTCTCAAGAAGCATCCAAAAGTGACTAACTTGTAGTCTTATTCAGCTTGATTGCAAGTCGGAGGCAGCGTTGTATAAAGATTATGAAGCATAAACCAAAGTGCCGAAATAAAATCTATGAGCTCAAACTCCCTCCCATACACATATTTGATTCAAGGCAGCAGTGAATTGGGTTATATCATTTGCTACAAGGTTCTTCTTAAAGTTCAGAACCTATCAGCAATACCCTTGGTGATCCCTCCTCCTCTTTCCCGTATTTTCTTCTCAAATTTTTGTTTGTGATATGGGCGAGCAAATGTAATGGCTTGGGCGGAGGAAAAATGTTGTATGCTGTGACAGTGAAAGAGATATAGACATAGAGACCAAAGTAACATTAAGAATTCAAGTTTTAGTAGGAGTGTCACACACACATTTGTGTACTTTCACTTTGAAGAGTTCATCAAAGTTGGGGGACTCCCACAACAAAAGTTAAGGCTGATTTATCATATAGGGAAAACCCTTAAATTCTACGTGTCGCAAATATGAAAGACAAAAAATGCTATATGTGTCGCAATTTTAAGCGAAGGTTTCAGTTTTTTATATAATAATAATAATAATAATAATAGTAATATAGATACCAAAGTAAAAAGAAGAGAAGAAGAGCAGCACCACACCTTCATAAAACCAATCACTCTTTCTTCCGCAACATAAATATCCCTCCAAGGACGATTCGGGTGACCTTTAAAAAGCATCAAGGAAACTTTTTCAGCAATTTAGATCTAATTACAAGATTCCAAATTATCAACACAAATACTCAAAGAAAAAATTTGAAGCTTAGACAAAAGAAATAGTTCTAGTGAATAAGATTATGCACCTTCTCAGGATGTGATTGGCTGTATGCAAGAGCAAGCGTGCTTTCCCATGACACCACCAAATACCTGAAGAATCAAGCTGATGAAGACATACAGATTAACATCCACAAAGCCAAGCACCAAGATGACTTATACCTGCCATCTCAACTTTTCATCGTCTTCAATGAGGTTCCATGTTGTGTTATCCACCAAGCAAGCATGGGACGTACTCTTACCAGCACCTCTCTAGAGGAAGATGCTATCTTCATCAAAATGAATTTATAGGAACCTAGTAGATGTCCTAAAATAAAGTTTAACAGTCCATGTAAAGAACCTGATCAAATAGAATGATACGATAAAATTAGGATCAAAGAATCATCGATCACTTGGTGATATTACACTTCCGGGGCTCCATATAGGAAAACAACCGGCTGCAAGCAAGGTGTAAAGGGTATTTTCATAAAGGCACCTAAATTCATTACTATCCAAAATCACTTTTCGGATTTCTTCAATAATAAATGTTCGAAACCCGATGATCTACACAACCCACACATTTTCAAACTCTTTCTGATATGAAAGTTAATCTCGCCCATACAGTGGCAAACTTCATACTCTTTGACTAAGAAGCACAGATGCAAGTGGGGGTGCGGATACGCGGATACAATAATTTTAAAAATTTTAGGATATGGGTGCGGGGGGATACAACAAATTTTAAAAATATTTATTTAATTATATACACTTAGTATTAAATTTTTAAACAATTTAAATTTCAATTATCATAATATATGTGTTTGATATATGTAGAAAGATATTAATATTCCAAACAAAGTAGTGAGTTTTTAAGTTTAATGGGCTCTTTCGTAAATTTTAAAGCTTTCAATTAAATTAGTGAGAATTTGTTAAGTTTAATGGGCTGTTTTATGAATACTAAAATCGTAAATTTGAAAAAATAAAGTTTTTATGTGGTATCACTTTTATTTCTTTGAAACACTTGGGTGGTTTATGTAATAACTTAACAATGGGTACTTACCAAAAAATAACAAACATGTGTCAAGAGTCTCAGCTCCATACAACTAACATAGATAACATCGACCGACCGTTCTTCTTCTTCTTCTCCCTGGCCACACGCCGTCGCCGGTAAGTCCTTATTCTTCTTCTTCTTCTTCTTCTTCTCCTTCTCCTGCTTCTGCTTCTTCTACTGCTTCTACTTCTTGTTCTCCCCAGTCTCTTCTCGTCAGAGTCGTTGCCGGTGGTCGCCGGTGTCGCTGGAGTGGTCGGTGGTTATCGGTGGTCACTGATCACCGAATACGCACTCGAGCCGCACCTGATATTTAATATTTTTAAAAAAAGAGGTGGACACGCACCTGACACGCACCGATGCCGCATCGAGGTGCACCTGCACCCGACGCGTACCCGGTGCTAGTGCTTCACCCTAAGTGCGGCACCGGTGCTTTATAGCTCTTTGATGCCAAACTTTTCTAACTGTTAAAATTATGTGAACAGTTCTTTCCAAGGTCAAGTAGATATCACATTAAAAACCTAACAAAAACTTTCACTGGTGTTACAAAACACTAAAAGCAATTTTAATGTAGATAAGGAAGAATACACTTGGAATCATTTCAAGAAATGTTTTATTCATCCCACCTTCAATAGGTACGTAACTGCAATATTGATATATAATACTCAAAATATTTCACTATCTTAAGAGTAGAAGATAAACAGTTTATGGTAGATATGCTATGGAACAACTGAAACAATTAAATAAGACGTGATTAAGTGACTTAGATCAATTACCAAATTATGAGGACAAAGAACAAGTAAATACATGTTTTTAGTTATGAAATTTAATGAAGGGGCAGATCCAGGAGAAACCATGAGAAAGTTAATTACAACTCACATGCAGGGGCGGAACCAGGAAATTTTTTCAGGGGGTGCAAAAATTATATCGAATTCATCAAAATTTTTCTTAAAATAATATTAAAAATAAAGTGTACTTAAAAAGCATACAAAAAGTTTTATTAAGTTTCACGAGAGCCATTAAAGACTCTTTACAAGTACAACACAATTTTCCTTTATTTCTAAAAAACCTTTCCATTCTGAAAAAAAAAAAACACACACACACACACACATTGGAATAAGATCTCAATATCTCAACACAAATTCACCTAGTTAAATAATTGTACATATTATTATATAAACATATTACACTAAAATTAGCATATTAAATTAAAATTAACATGTTAACATATTAAACTAAAATTAACATATTAAACTAAAATTAAACTAAAACTAAAGTATTATCTCAGAGAGTCACAACAACTGATGAAGAGTTATGATAAGTAGTTGAAGCCACCAATGCAGGTGTTGGTCTAAACCTCCCTATGCCTGCATTAATTTGATAAGAAGAGAGAAAAAAAATGAGAAATTAGAGTATTGTCAAATAACAAAAAACTCTGAGATCATTGATACTTTGGCCACATGAGTAAATGTGATTTTGAGAAGTAAATTTTTCATAAAATTATAATCAGTTTAAATTTTACTTTGTTCTAAAAAAATCAGTCAAAAGCAATGAAGGATCGTGTGCAGATAAACTTTTTCAGAGTAGGACTAGTATGACAAGTCCAAATAATGTATGATTAATAGGATGTCTATAATAACGATTTATAGTAAAATACTTCGATAATTTTTTCAGTCAATCTTAATTATTCAAAGTTAACTAAAACCTTGTAGACCCTTATCCAGTTATCCATTTATATTTTTGTCAAACAATTCAATATATCACATACATAATACATTATACATTATACATTGCATAATATTTTTGGTTATAATTGCAAAATATTTCTGGTTGAGTGATAACTGATAAATCACAAGGCACAATATATACATTGCACAAAATCAAAAAAGATCTTGTTTGAACTGAACATTTATTTTTTTTTTTTGGTGCAAGAACTAAACATTTAATGGGATAATGTCCAGCTGAATAAGGTTTGACTGCATACGCCCATACATGATACATGACACATTAAATGTAGACTGAAATGGGGCACTTGGTATACACCAAAGGAAAATTTTATTGATGTAGAAATAACTTTCTACAAGAAGGGTGCAAGCAAACACTCAAATACTTGACCCACTAACACACTAGGAGAATATTTGACTCACTAACACACTAAGAGGACAGTTGCACTCATGCACAATGAAATCACTCTTTTACTTACTCACACATGGAAGACCCTTATTTTTCTCTTAGATACAACAATGAGAACCATAGCGTCCTATTTATACAATGCATGAGTCAATGGTGGATGACTCTAGAAGAATATAGACAAGGGAAGATTCATGAAAGATGCTTAGATGAAGTAGATTCTAGAGAGAAGTTTCTGGGTTCCTTGGAGGATGAAGAGCCATGAGAAGATGAAGGAATAGTGAAGAGAAATTTGGAAATGGAAGGTTATAGAGAGAGGCAGTGTTGCTGTGATTTTTAACACTCCCCTTCGACACGGACTCCACTGATGAATTTCTTCTGAGTAATCATTCCAAGCTGTTCACAAAAGTCTATGAGCTTTGCACTGTTGATTCCTTTTGTAAACATATCTGCCACTTGCTCGTCTGTTCCGATGGTAGCCATCTCTATTTCTCCTTGCAAGACTTTTTCTCTTATGTAATGGTAATGTACTTCCACATGTTTAGTTTGCGTATGAAATATAGAATTCTCCGCCAACTGCTTTGCTGACATGTTATCACAAAATAATTTCACGGCATACTCAACTGGCTGATGTAAGTCTCTTAAGAGTTGTATTAGCAATGAACACTCCTGAGCTGCCATAGCTGCTGCTCGATATTCCGCCTCAATTGTTGACAATGACACCGTGGGTTGTCTTTTGTTGTACTAGGAAACTGCTCCTGAACCAAGACTGAACACATAACCAGTGGTTGATCATACTGTATCATGATCTCTGGCATAGTTGGCATCACAATAGCCGACCAGTCTACATGTTTCACTTCTTCTATATAATAGAACATAATTAATGGTACTCTTAACATACCTTATGATTCACCAAACCATCTTGAGGTGAGGTTTCTTTGGTGTTTGCATGAACCGACTCACTATTCCAACTACAAAGGCAATATCAGGCCTCGTCAAAGTTAGGTAGATTAGACTGCCTACCAGTTGCCGGTACATAGAGGCATCTTCCAAGTCCTTGCCTTCTACTGAACAGAGCTTGATATTGGGTTCCATAGGTGTCGAAATCAGTTTGCACTCCAACATTCCATATCTGTAAGAAATCTCTTACATATTTTTGTTGGCACAGAAACAAACCTTCACGTGTATGATCGACTTCAAGGCCCAGAAAATGATTAAGTTCGCCAAGCTTTTTTGTCTGAAATCGAACAGATAAGTTTCTTTTGTTCGATGAATCTCATCTTCTTCATCTCCCGTAATGATTAGATCATCAACATAAACTAGTACTATAACTAGTTTACTTTCACAAACCTTGATGGACAAGCTCGAGTCTGCTGGGAAAAGAGCGTAACCATTTGTACTAAAGATTTGGAAATCTTACCATACCATGCTCTGGGAGGTTGTTTTAATCTGTAAAGTGCCTTCCTTAGCTTGCACACAAACTCATGGTGTACCTTATTCTCGAAACCTCTTGGTTGTTCCATGTAAATACCTCTGTCGATGTCTCCATATAGGAAGGCATTCTTCACATCCATTTGCCAAAGCTTTCATGATTTGCTTGCTGCAAGTGCCAATAAGACACGCACTATCGTAAGATTTGCTACTGGACTAAAAGTCTCTTCATAGTCGAGTCCATATTGTTATGAAAACCCTCGAGCCACAAGCCGTGATTTGTACCTCTCAACTGAACCATCTCGACGAGTCTTCACTTTGTAGACCCATCGACAAGATATGGGCTTGACATCTTTAGGTCTAGGTACCAGCTCCCAGGTTTGATTTTCTTGTAGTGTTTGATATTCTTCTTCCATTGACTTCCTCCATTCTTTTCTTTTGGAAGCTTCCTCGTAGCTTGATGGCTCTTTTATCTCAGCTAGAACAGCATTAGTATACTTTGGATTTGGCTTTCGTTGTCTGCTAGATCGCCTAAGTTGTGGTTGTGGCCCATCATCACTTTGGATGTCTTCATGTTGGCCTGGTCGAGTCTCTTCTGGGGTTCTATAATATGCCCCAGTTTGCCATACCCCCTCTAATCTTTCTTATGTTGAGTCAGGCTCCTCAACAGCTCCAAGAATTTCTGGCCTCAACTTTATGGTGGATTTGGGACTTGGTTACTCTGCATCTTCTTCGACTGCAATCCTTTCTTCCATCCTTTCCTTAATCTTATTAGTGTCAGGAAGAACCATTTCTTGCAGTGACCACCAAGAAGAAGCCTCATCAAATACTACATTTTGCGATGTATAGCATCGACCTATTGCAAGATCACAACATCTCCACCCTTTTCTTTCATCATTATACCCAACAAAGATACATCTGATTGCTTTCTTATCAAACTTGTTGTGTAGTTCATCAGGTACGAAACATAACAGACACATCCAAAGACTCTGAAATGGATTACTGTGGGTTTTGTGTTCCACAACATCTGGAAGGGTGAGATAAAGCCAAGTTTTGCTTGTGGCAGCCGATTAATCGCATGAGCTGTTGTCTTCATGCATTCCGCCCAAAATCAACTTTGGACATTCTTGGCATGTAGCATGCTTCGACATTTTTCTGCAAGATGTTGATTCTTTCTTCCAGCCACACCATTTTGTAGTGGTGTTCCTGGACATGTCAATTGTCTTCTAATTTTGCACTTTTTCAAGTACTCCAAAAATTCTTCGGATGTATAGTCTCCCCCATTGTCCGTGCGTAAGCATTGTATTTTCTTTCCAATTTTTCCTTTAACCTTTTCTTGAAATTCTTTAAACTTTCTAAAGATCTAAGATTTTAAAGTAGACTTAGACGTACCTTGAAAATTCATCGATAAAGGTTACCATCTATCGCATTCCTCCAAGTGATGGATGCTTTACTCTACCGAATACGTCTGAGTGTACGAACTCTAGAGGTTCTTTTGCTCTGAATTTTGACTCCTCATATGGTAATTGATGTGCCTTCCCATACTGGTAACCGGCACACACAATATCTTCTTGGACCTCAAGTTGGGGAAGACCCTTAAGAATAGACTTATTCATCATTATTTTCAACTTATGGTAACTGACATGCCCCAGGCGTGCGTGCTACGTGTCCACTATTTCATTTTTCCGCACTTTGTCTATGTATGCTGTTTGTGCTGACATTACATAGACAGGCTCCAATCGCCGACCCTCCATACTTGGTTCATCAAGTATTACTAATCTTCGACATACTTTGACATCGTCCGGACCAAACACCACATAATTTCTTGAAGATGTTAACTGGGATACTGAGACCAAGTTTTTCTTCATACCTGGTACATGATAAACATCTTGTAGCTGTAGACTCTGACTAAATCCTGGTGCTATCGTTGCCTTGCCAATATGAGGGATTGCTAACCTTGAGTTGTTGGCTGTTACAACCACTCGATCTCCCTTATACTCGAACATGCTCTTAAGCTTTTCCTTGTCACCGGTCATATGATTTGAGCATCCTGAATTGATGATCCAATCATTGTTATAGTCGACTTTCTCGGGAAAGGTCGTTGCTAATGCTTGCTTCATAATATTACCCTCTGCAATCTTGTGTGAACTATTTAGGTCCTGCAAATCTCTTTGATCAAAGTCAATCTCTTCTTCTTGTTCTTCGTCAATTCTTTCACTTATGGCTACTGATGCTTGAGCATCCCATTCTTCTTCACTATTGACTCCCTCTTCGTGATCAGTTGATGTAGCAGCATTACCTTCAACTGATCTTTTCTTAAAGCGACAATCTTGTGCAACGTGACCTTTCTTGCCACAATTAAAACATTTGTTAGAGTGCTGCCTATTTTTATAAGGATGTCGCTCCGCTTTGTTGCGACTTTGTGAGGCTTCCCATTTAGAGCTTTTCTTTTGGTCATCTGAGAATTTACGACAACCGTATTTATCCTCAGAACTCGACTTGTCTCTCTGCCTATTGAATCGGTCTTTTCTCTTATTGCTAAAAAGTGCCTCTTCATCACTCTTTAGTGAAACCCCTGCGAGTTGTTTGGCCATACTTTCTTGATTGGCTAATAAATTTTCTAAATTTTCCAATGATGGCTGAGTGTGCCATCCTTGGACTGCCGTAATAAATCCTTGATATTCGGGTCTCAACCCATGAATAATTATTCTCCTAATTCGGGAATCAGTAATTGTAGCTTCGATATCTAATTTAGAAATTTCATCCCAGAGAGACTTTATCTTAGTGAAGTATTGATTGATTATCATGCCTCCTTGCTTTATTCCCATAAGCTCGTTCTCAAGATATTGGAGTCGCATTTCATTTTTCTTCGAGTAACGGGATACAAGTATGTCCCAAGCCTCCTTCGGGGTTTTTGCGTTCTTTATATGCTTTAAAATATTCTCCTCAACGGAAGCTTTAATAACATATAAAGCCTTACCAGCTCTTGATTTCCACTTTCGCAGCGCAGCTTCATTTGTGCCTGTTGATGCGGGTGGTGCCGTCTCATTACCACCAATAAGCTCCCATAATTCTTGGCCTTTTAAGTAAGATTGCATCAAAGTCTGCCACGAGCTATAGTTGTGATCATTGAGCTTTTTAATTGCGCCAATTGCCTGAAAATCTGCCATCATGACTTGATATTACTATCTCTAATATCAAGTAAGCTTTTGAACAACTGCTTCACTGTCCCGGACTGTGTACGAACAAGAATTTTCTTATAGTGCACCCCCCCACGGTCCCAGACCGATAAACTATGATCACAAAAGTGGTCCCTAACCGCCAACCTCTGATGCCAAAATGTAGACTGAAAATGGGCACTTGGTATACACCAAAGGAAAATTTTATTGATGTAGAAATAATTTTCTACAAGAAGGGTGCAAGCAAACACTCAAATACTTGACCCACTAACACATTAGGAGAATATTGACTCACTGACACACTAAGAGGACAGTTGCACTCATGCACAATGAAATCACTCTTTTACTTACTCACACATGGAGGACCCATGTTTTTCTCTTAGATACAACAATGAGAACCATAGCCTCCTATTTATACAATGCTTGAGTCAATGGTGGATGACTCTAGAAGAATATAGACAAGGGAAGATTCAAGAAAGATGCTTAGATGAAGTAGATTCTAAAGAGAAGTTTCCGGGTTCTTTGGAGGATGAAGAGCCATGAGAAGATGAAGGAATAGTGAAGAGAAATTTGGAAATGGAAGGTTATAGAGAGAGGCAGTGTTGCTGTGATTTTTAACATTAAAGACCCACTCACTGACTCATGGAGCTCTGGTTTGAACTAAACAGTTAAGACCCACAGGCCAGGGAGCCTCGTTAGTCATCGCCGGCAGGGGATGAGGGGCCAGATCTGGTCAAAACCTTGGAGTAGCAGTCGAAGAGCTGAGTGAGGGGCTAGATCTCATCATCGTTGTCGAGGCATCGGTGCATCGCCAGCAGATCCTGATCTGGTCAGAGTTGCCTCCTCAGTCGTCACGACCTGCCTAAGCTTAGTCCACCGACAATCAGTCAGTCATGGTCACGATAAGAGAGAAAGAGAGAGGGATAACTACTGAGTGTGCGTCTCTCGGGGAATGGGGTATCGGGGAACGGGATCTCAAGAACGGAGTCGCAGTACGATTCTCGAAAAAAATCTCCCAAAAGTCAGAGGGTGCTTCAGCCCCCTTGTCACAACGTAGGTCCGCCCCTGCTCACATGCCTATTTGCATTCCGCGACTGATCCCAGTAGATAGAGTGGACATCTAAAACTTTCAAAAAACCCATACTACATGGCTCGACAGCAGAATAACGACTTCTTATTAGCTCTGGAGATTATTTCTTTACCTCTATTGATGCTGCACTTGGTTCTTGCTCACTCTTATAAGCAAGAATTTGACAGCCTAATCCTAAATTCTTGCGTCCTGCACATTGGACAAAAATTTAAAAATTTGAGCCAATTCTTGTACACAAAGAAGTCTTCTTTTCAAACAAACTAATCAAAAGGATTGCAAAGCTCCAAACTCTACAATCAAATTGTGATTGTAAAGCTCCAAACTTAAAACGGTTTATGACAATTTTTTGACTCTTAGTTTAATTAATAATTGCACTCAAAAGAATCAACTAAAACTAGACAAAGTAAACATCACAAATTTTTAACAAATTTGCCAAAGAGAAACGAGAATAGCTGTTGAAGAAAGCAATGAAATTACCTATGTTTGGAAAGGAGGAGGTTACAAAAAACAAGAAAAAGTCACTGACCTTCTTCTTTGCGACAGCAAACTCCTTCTTTACATCATCTGAACGACAAAAATGTATGACAGTGGCTTACCATTGAGGATATCAACTGGGAAATTCATTTTAGTTGGGTATATGGAAATTCATTCAATTATATCTTCATTGCAAATAAAATTCTCAAAATTATGTTAAAAAAATGTCTTCAAGAAGCCAATAAATAAAAATGGTGCCAAGAAAGAAAATCAGCATGAGAGAGAAACTTCACAAAATTCTAACTGAAAGAAAATCAAGAAAGCGAGATAAAATATCAGAAGAAACCTCCAAAAATAGTATAACGACAGAAAAAATAGATAGGTTATCTAAAAATACACATTTGCCTAAACATAGATCTTCAATAATCTTATAATTCTCCAAAATCCTATTTCTTTTCCTCCACAAACATATCATCACATGTCCATGATTGGAGGGAGATACAGAAAAGGCAAAGGAATTGTAGGAAATCAACCTTCGGTCAAAAGTGATGATCTAATCAGGTAAGTGACAGATGACAATTGTTGAATGAGCTTGAATTTTTTGGCCATCACTCCATCAATTGAAATAGAGAATTTCAACCCCATTAATGCTGGAATCCATTAGAGCTTCTTTCCTTACCGTCATCCTCATAATAGTTGTTTTGGGCATTCGGGAGTAGTTGCGATGGACAGCCAAAACCTCATCAGATGTTGGCACTGTGATCGAGATGAGGGCAAGGGAACACGATGGCTGTGAGTTTTTTTCCCTAATTAATACATATTTAAAACTTAATTACCAATATACTCCATTTTGAAACTTATTTACCCGCATACTACACTTTTAAAAATCGTTGTTTGAAACCACGATTTCAAAGTAGAAATCGCTGTTTCAAACAGTGATTGCTACTTTATTTCTACTTTAAAGTAGAAATCGATGTTTCAAACAGCGATTTCTACCTTCAAATCGTGGTTTCAAACAACAATTTCCAAAAGTGTGGTATACGGGTAAATAAGTTTCAAAAATAAGTAAATTGGTAATTAAATTTTAAACATGTTTTTCTTAGGGAAAAAACTCTGATGGCTGTTCTAGCTTGTTGAGTGGGAAAATGAGAGTACCTTGTTGACATGTGGCTATAGCTGGGTGCCAAATTTTGTCGTCTTTGCTGAGCAATGGCAAAGATGTAAATGATAGGAAATATCAGATAGTTTGTTAAAACTGATGTGGATGACTTGAGCCTTTTATAAATGTGTATAGATATATAGATGAAATAGCATTAGGCTTACTATAAATTACCTTACAAATGTCGTGCGTGTTTACTTCCACGTCCAATTTTAGTTTTGGGTCAATTGCATTCAGCACCCTCAAGTTTTTGCGCGGTAGCGTACTGTACCATAAAGTCATTTTTAGGTATATGTCACCCCATACCTTTATAAGTGTAGCGCCCAACACCCTCTGTCCAAATTCTGGGGAAAAAAAATCTAATCAGCTGCACTTAGGAGGGCATTTTTGGAATATCAAAGGAAACCCTAATCTCTATCACCCCCACAGAAACCCTAATCTCCATCACCCCTACAAAACCCTAATCTCTATCACCTCCTTGCGCTGCCAACCGTCATGCACCGACAGTGCCCCTCCCCCTATAGGAGATGCCGAACCCCTCCCATCTCTTCCTTCCTCTTCTCTCCCCCCACCCCCTGTAGCTGCAATAGCCCCGCCCCGCAGCCCCTCTTTAGGCATCTCATGCCGGCAGAGTGCCTCGCTCTGTCAATGATGCTGACCCCCACCCCTCTCTTCCTTCCTCTTCTCTCCCCCCGCCCTTCGTAGCTACAACGGCCCCATGCCGCCGCCCCTTGCCACTCCTTCGGTATCTCACATTGATGTTCCTCTCTGTCAGCATCGTCCCTCCCCCCTTCGGCGACACCGACCCCCTTTCCCCCTTCCTTTCTCTTTTCTCCCCCGCCCCCCGCTGCTGCAACAGCCTCGCGCCGCCATCTACCCAAGCCATTACAATCTTCCATTCCTTTTTTTTTATCTTTCTGACCAAAATGTCCTCCTTGTTTGAGTTAAATTACTGCTCTGGTGAGGCTATTGGCCGGAATTTGGATGGAGTGTGTTGGGCACCACAGTTATGAAAGTTTGGGAAAACAGATGGCTAAAAATAACTTTGTGGTGCGGAGAGCTACCACGTGAAAACTTGGGAAGGCCGAATGCAATTGACCCTTTTAGTTTTTTAACAAGAACATTTACCTTTAAAACATTCAATAGAGATATCAGATGTATCGGTTTCTATTCAATAGTAGTAAGATTTACGAAAAATTAGTATATTATACATATACTTTTTCACATTGAGAAGGTTAGGTTTAAACTTGAATATAACAAGATATGATTTTTACATGGTACTTAAACTAAATATAACATGTAATTTCTTTAAAACATTAAATATAATTTTTTGATAACTGAAGTTAATCTTTGGTGCTTCAAATAAGATTATAAACTTATAGGACAACTGATTGGCTTTATTATTCTTGAGAATTCAATTCATTATTACTCCCTCCGCCTTACTCTTTTAATCACTTAGTTTTCCTTTTTGAGCTGTCCTTAGAAAAATGCTCACTTTTCATGTTTCTCATTTCTACACTTTTTTTTATTATTATGTTTCTATCTCCGCATTTAACCATCCACCAACCAAATCTCTCTCTCATGACCCACTTTCGACACAAATCGGCTAGTTCGCCAAGCAGACATTTTGAACATAAGAGAACCACCTGGCTTCTTACCAAGAAGAAATCACCTAATTCAAATCGAACTAGTTCATTCTCTCTTCTACTCATCTCCTACTTCTTCAAACATAGAAACCTAAAATTTCATATTGCTACCACCGCAAATCATTCCTTAATAGCGAGTACCAACACTGCATTCCACCATAATGGAACCTCAATAAACAAAGAGAGGACTTGAAGGAGGCCCAAAAATTGGTCGACTGAAATGATTTTGCCTCGTCTTGCATTCTAAGGTTTCCTGACCAAAAAAACACATATTGCACCTCTCCTTCATCGACTAGGTAGTTCTTCACTTATTACAAATTTGAATTTTAGACATTGTTTTTAGGGGAGTTTTCATAAAAAAAAAATGCTCGACCGCACACACACACACACACATACTCACTAGTAAGGATCACGGACTTTGCACGTTATATAGTAATTTGAAATAAAAATGTTATAAACCTTAATTAAAAAAATGCAATTAAAATTAATTAATACGATTATTATAACCCATAATATCAGGTATTAATTGTCAATCAAAGTCTCGAATTATAGAATGTTCATTGCACTATATATCATACTTATTTATATTGTCACATTAACTTGCCGCTGAAGAGAATTCTGTATATTGCATATTCCATCTTGTTACCTAAGGTACATTGTTATTGAGTTTCAAATATCTTGCACAAATATCTAATTCTCACGAAACACTACAAGTTTGATATTGCAGTAATAAAAGTGAAGAAAGTGCTTTATAGACAATTAATGTCACGTATATATATTGGAGTTGTCTAAGTTCTTGCAATTTATTTCAAATGGTATGCGTATAAGTCTAGAAAGTGAGAACGAAAAGAAGTTTGAACTAATACTAAGTGATATTAACGAAAGTTCAAAAATTAACGTAAAAAAGATTGTCAAAAGTAAAGTGTCTAACGGAAAAGAGTTATGATTAATAAATGTAAAACAAAGTTTGTAAAAAGTAAGGAGTTAAGAACAAAAATGTTACATCTTTAAAACCTAGAATCAATGAACTCAAGAGATCTTGCATGGCACATACAAGAATCAATTGTTTAGGCAACAAATCTAGTAGCTGTAGCTTTCAAGAATCCTTATAAAGTTTTTCTATTGTTCACTTTTAGAGTTTTAGCCTTTTTTCCTACTGGCATTACCACTAAAATTTAAAATATTATCACTTAAGACTTTCAATATTGTTCATTATTCGTCTCATTATGCATAGTGATGGCCATTTATTATAGGGATGGTTATTGGGGGTCAAAATAGCTCATGCAACTTAGTTTATTTTGGTAATGATCTAGTCTATTATACTTGTTGAAGATTAAAATACAAGGGAAGTCTTTTTTCAATTTTATTTTTTACCTAAATTCCAAATTTTGAGTACACAGTTTTCTAAAACTACGCTTGATCTTAATGTTACCTTCTTTTTTCAAATTTTCAGTTAAAAACCAATAGTACTGTACTCAAAGTTTCTCTTGGTAATGTACTCTAAATCTCTTTTTGATTTTCACATAACATGACCTTGTTCATCTTAGTACTATAATTCGGGCATTAATTCAATTGTGCATTTAATTTAGCATATATTTGCCATAAACCTTTTGTTTTTAGTTTAAATTTATATGATAATATCAGACCTAATCATCTGGAAAGTCAATATACACGTCTGTGTGCGTGCATGTGTGTTTCATTTTGAACTTTATACTACAAAATGAATGTGTGAACTTAAAAAAAAATTTCAATAATGTTCACTAAATATACATAAGATTACAATATAGTATAAATACAAACTTAATAAAAGCTCATCAAGAATAATTTATTACCTAGATTATTCATCAAATAATAAGACATGTATCATCAAAATAAAAAGAAAAAAAAAATATCGCCAATGGAATAAGACTTCGGGAGTTAAGAAAACTATAACAATCTACCGTTTTACCAATAAAAAAAAACACATAAATTCATCATAAAAGTTGAAGAAAAAAAAGGCCTAGTCAAACTTGTAGACATTCTAACTCGGTCCTATAACCAAAATTTTAAATTTGCAATCATATGCTAATGCTAGTAGCTACAATAGCGAGTGCATGTTAAAAATATGTAAATAAAGAACATGTCAATACTTGAATTTAAGAATGGTTCTCTCAAGACTTGGAAAATTAACTGTATGTTTACCATATTTATTTTCTGTTTTTATTTTGTATTTTTATGATTTTTGTATTCAATTAGAAAATACGCTCCTGTACTTTTATCCTTTTCACCAAAAAAAAATTAAGCTACTTTTTCTTATATTGGGTTAAGTTTGGGTGAAAAAAGCTGAAAATACCTCGGAGGTGTTTTTAGTTTTTTGTCACTATTCGAGTAATTTTATCCAAAATGAAAACAAAAAATGGTAAAAGTACACCAAAAAAAAGAATCTTTTTATCATCATTGCAAAAAACAAAAAATGAATATGATAAATGTTAGCGCCCTTTAAGGTGTTCATTTTATCGATTTTGATGGTGGTAAGTTTTAAGATAAGATTTTGATAAGATTTTCTTTAAAGGTAAACAGAGACTTAGCATCATGTTTATACAATTGGGCTAGATCCACTTTCACTTGGTTGAATCCAACTTTGTTACTAAAAGATATATTAGTGAATATTTATCCTCTTTAAAAACTAAATATTAAAATTTACCCATAAATGTTATAATTTTGCCTCATCCTTTTGAAAACAAAAAACACCCTAAGTTTTTTTAGATTCTATTGTGAAGAAAAAAATGTTTACCCATTTAACCTCTTGGAATCAATTTAGATGTTTTAGGGTTTAGGATTTAGGTTTGGGGTTTGATTTTAGGGTTTAGGGTTTATGTGGAGCTAGATCCACACCCATTTTTGTCACTTAAAGATGAATTAGTGAATTTTTGCAGTTTAGCCTCCCTTTTTTTGGAATAAAAAATACCCTTAATTTTTTAAACCTTTTGTTGTTGAAAAGGGTATTTTTAATGAAAAAGTGTTTAATCATTTGATTCCCTGATATTAATTTATATGTTGGGGCCTGATCCTTACTCACAGTTTATGGTCACTAAAAGAAGAATTAGGGAACTTTTAACATCTTTAGGGACAAAAATTTTAAGTTAGTCAAAAGGTTGTAATTAATTCTCATTCTTTTAAAAACCTTTAAGCACCATCAATATTTAGAGAACTTGTAAACTTAAAGAAAGTATTAGTCACTTAATCCCTGTTTATCAAAACTTAAAGAGATTTCAAGCTAAAAAAATTAATTAATCTTTGAAGCTCAAAGAATGAAAGTTTTTATCAATTGGCTTTCACATAATCCTATCACTCATAGGAGTGGAATATACGAAAGACAATAGGCATAATAAGAACATGTTATCATGCAAATATAAGGTATTCCGGACTATATATAGTGATCGTAGAAAAACAATCTCCATATCAAGAATATGTTGTCAATTTAAAAGGATTGAGTTTTTGAGATAATATTCAACTTAGTTTAGGTTTATTGCATGTCTTCTAAAAGGCTATAGAACACTCTATTATCCGCAAGTTGTTTTCTTTAGTTGAATATGATGGAGAAGATGAAGTAACTGTAAGGTAGTTTAGTATTAATGTAAATGGAGGCGGGGTAGATTTAGATAGGAATTTTTTCAGTAAAAAGAGAGCATGCATGAGTTCAAGTGTGATTTTAAAGGGTCTATTTCCTTTGTTTTTAGTAAAAGTCAAAACAACCGTCAACTCTAACAAAAGTATATATATATTTCTGAAAGCACGCACGCGCGTACGCACGCACTCAAAGTCCCAACAGTGTGTGGTGTATGTTGTGCATGGGGAAGTGGGTGTCACGTCAGTTTGTGTATATGCGCGCACACATGTCTATGTAACAGTGGGTGTTTTGTTTGGGGGGGCAGGGGGAGGGGCTTTGGGTATATCTGCCCCCGCGCGCGTGTATGTGATAGTATGTATGGGGTCGGGAGGTGTCACCGCAACTCTGTGTGTGTGTGTGTGACAATGGGTGTTGTGTGCATGGGGGGTGCGGCTATGACAACATGTGTATGTGCACGCGCGCGATATTGGGTGTTGTGTGCGTGTGTGCTGTGCGTTTGAGGGTGGGGTGGGTGAGTGTGTCAATAGGGGTTGTGTGCGCGCGCGTGTTTTTTGTAATAATGGGTGTTATGAGTGTTTTGTATGTGGGGGGGGGGGAGGGGGGTGACAGTGTGCATGTGTGTACGCGCGTGTGATAGTGGGTGTTTTGTGTGAGAGGTTGGGAGGAATAAGGGAGAAAGCAGTTGAGGGGAGGAAGAAGGGAAGAAGGGAGGAGACAACGGGAAAAAAGACGGGAAGAAGGAAGTAAGAGGCCCAAAAGACCGATTTACACCTCACTAAAGGGCCTTAACATGATGGCTGCAGGCACAAATTGACAGAAGGACCTGATTAAAATGAATTTAAGAATTTAATTGTCACTTCTACACAAATCGATGTCAACCGACCAAAGTTGAATTTGTCTAATACTATAATGGTCAACTGAGTAGTTAATTCTACATTTTACATGTTTTAAATTGTCTCTAGAAAACTTTTCCTAATTACTGTAATCCCAATATTGTTGGTAATTGTCATTAACAAATCGCATTTGAATATAAGAACATGTTTTCTACAATGAACTTTTTATGTTTCGAGTCTTTGATCAGCAGTTCAAAATTGATTTACTGATTATGGTTTAACTAAAATAGCCGTACTAATTAATCTTAGTTGTATTTTGCACTAAGGTTTATAACATTTTCATTTTGAGTCACATTCTAACATGAAAAACGCGTGATCCTTATTAGTAATAATAAAACTCTAAACAATAATAACAAAGTCCAGAAAAGGAAACTAGAGATACATGATGATAAGATTGAAAACTCAGAGAAAACAAAATTACAAGCTACAAAAAGTGAAAAGGAAACTAGAGAGGCAACACTTCTTTTATCCTCTCTGATAAACTAGGCTTAACTGATACTGCTTTGTGTACCGTGTCTTAAACTAGACAATTCTCCGGATTACTTGAAGGTTTCCCAGAATAACTGGATTTCTATCTCCTTTGGCAGTTGAGGAACTTGATGCCATAGGCAGAGACGAAGAAGAAGAGGAGCACCCAACCGAGATGGGCAAGGACCACAGGTACAAGGAAGTCATGCTCATAACCAAACTCTTCCTTAAGGAACACATCCAATCTCATTCTGGTACCGTTGGATGTTATGAGATCAGTCTTGATATCAGCTATTGGAGACGCAAATACACTGTAGATCGTCCAAGCAACTGGAGAACCCCAATAGTACCATCTCCACCATACGGGGATGAGCTGCAAGAATTAAGCAGAGTGTTCAGTAGCAATCGTTATAAATGCACTCTGCAAAAACTGAATAGTTTCCAAAGTTACTCACCGGACGTTGGACAAGGAAGCCAGAGAACAAGTTCCAGAAGTTCAGAAAGAAGGACATGACGATGGAAGCAATTTGATGGCCGGGACTCAACGCGACAACCATCATGCCGTACATAGAGAAGTATGCAAAGCACATAAATACGTAGTAGAAATACAGGAACTTGTCCACCTGCCACTGGAATCCGATCATAGAGTACAGGATAAGCGAATAAGCGAAAGTCTGAATTGCCACATATATTGTCTCTATAGCCACCTGCAATAGGAAAGATAAACACCATATATAGTCCGAAGAGGAGACTTTTTCTTCTCACCTGCGTTATCGCTTACCTGAGAAAATGCGTAAGGCAACTCTGAATACATTCCTGCAGCTCTTTCTCGGTAGAAGACTGTTCTCTCGATTGCTACAGCAGATTGCACCGAAGAAGCATTACCGGCTCCAAGGAAAAGGATGGCAGCAAAGGTAGCTCCAAGCAGATTAAGCACATCTTGTTGTCTATTACTGTTTTAAGAAAATGAGAAGATGATTTTCTTTTAAGTACTCATGTTGCATAAACAAGTAGAAAGATATCTATTGATTCGTGTATATGAAGTAAATCAACGTCATTTTAAAGTAAATGGTATTAAGAGACTTAGAGTTGGTCACCCTTGCCCCAAAAGATGACTCCAAGCGTAACACCAATTACAACAGTCATCAAGATTCTGATCGCATTGCACTGCGAGTTCCTCCAGTATGACCTGCTGTTTCCAGAAAGTGGCCTTGCATTGAGTTAGGAAGGATTGGGAGTATTGGGTGGGGAAGTACAGGTCCTTGGAATTTGGTGCTGGAGTGCTTAGCTCCTTTATGAGCTCCTGATTATGCCTGCAAAACAATTTCAATATGAAGATTAGCAAACAATAGAGTTACACACACCACACACACACACATACACAGATTATATTACCGATAGAGATCGGAGTTGGCATATATTTCCAACCCTGTTGAGATTTCGTCCATGAAGGATGCTTTTGCTGGTCCAACCAGCATTTCCCCTGCATTCAGGTGCAATTTGTAGTTTGGTCGTACTGGAATATACAAAAGCAAAGGCCAAAAGATGCTGACAATATCCATTAAAATGTTTACCGATAAAGAAAACTGTGTGAATACATTCTTAATACAAATACTGAATGTTACTTGTCAAGTTTGTATTGAGACATCATTCACAATTTGTGAAAATTTGTTCCCCTCAGGAAAGTCCACATTTTACATCGGTGTAATTCACACGTACCAGTAGTAACGCGTTTTTTCTGTCCACCAGAAATTCGTCTTCTCATGTCATCACCAACCATGATATCAGCACAAATATCTAAGCCAAGTATCTGCATTTATATATGATTAAAATTTGAGATTCTGCAATAAAAGAATACACTTGACATGCTAGTCTTGTGAAAGAGTTTCCAGTCAAAGCAACAGACCTTGAGGACATAGTCTGTGATCGGACTTGTTTCCTGACCAACCATGGCCGTGGCTTTCATGAATGTGTCAATCTCAGGGTCTGGAGTAACACCAGCTTCTTTCTCCCGTCTTGACAACTCCGTTAACATTTCATACCTCGTTCCAACTCCCAAGCATCGTCCCGAGAAATCCAACGTCTCACAAACAGTCATCTCTCCCGAGAAATCCAATGTCTGACTAATATAAGCACGTCCTCTGAGGAACAAATTCCTTAAATTCATGGCCGCAATAGGTGATTTTCCCATTTATCTGTTCATAATCTCAGCATATTAGCTACCAGGACAAGATGTGCAGTTACTGATGGATTACAAGAGGAGACAGGCTAGGATGACAAACCTTTAGATTATCATCTGATGATGCTGAAAGTGCCTGCAGGAACGTTGTTTTCCCGGAGCCGGAAGGCCCAAGAAGCAGTGTCAACCTGAAAACAGATAATCAAGTATATTACTAAATGAAGCACAAGAAAATTCCAAAAGCCAATAAGTTCGATCATCCACTTTGCTCTAGGATGCTCCCTAACTTACCTTGATGGCTTAATTATTCCACTCACATCCTTGAGTATGTTGATAATCCTCTTCTTTGATGGTGAAAGATCAATTGTTACAAGAAGAGCCTATTGATATTGCAAATAGAAATATTAAAAGTCTCTTTCACTACAAGAAAAAGGACTTTTAGCGACGGATATTTCCGTTGCTAAAACCCTAAATCCGTCGCCAAAGACTTTTAGCGACGGGATGTCCGTCGCTAAAAGTCCGTTGCCTATAACCCCGTTACTAAAAGATTAGCGACGAAATTATGTCATCCGTCGGAAAAAAAAAAATTACTTTTACCGACGGCATTATTTACTTTTAGTGACGAAAAATTCCGTCGCTAAAAGTATTTTCTCTATTTAAAAAAATCTGAATTTTTGTAGAAAAAGTTTTAAAAAATATTTAGGCAATTGACTAATTGACCGCAAGGGTCACCGGTCATCGACATGTGGTCGCCGGCAGTGGGTTCTTGGCCAGTGGAGTCCTGGCCTCGCCGTCGCTATTCACCGATCACTTATACTTCCAGATCGGCGCGTCCACAGCTCCACTCATTCCAGATCTGAGCCGAGCTCAATAGAGAGAGTCGACTCAAGGAGGCAGGAGCCCCTGCCGTGTCCACTTGTCATTGTCGACCGTCGCAGGTGAGTGGCCGAGTGGGTGTGTGTCGTCTGGGTCTGGGGAGTGGGTGAGAGACTTGGCGTAGAGAGAGAGTCGCAAACTGAACTTTTTTTTGGGAAGTTGAGGGGGTACATTAGCCTCCGCCCACCCCCCCCCCCCCCCCCCCGCGTTCATACGTAGCTCCGCCCCTGTGTGTTGGCGAGAGGTAAAGGCGGCGGGGTGGGGATGTGGCAGCGGGTTGGGTGTGTGGGAGGTGAGTGGTTACGATTTAGGGTTAGAGAGAGAGAGAGACTGAGAGAAAGAAGAAGGGAATGGTGTGAGCGGCGGGAAGAAAAGAACGAAGGGGTAGGGTTCTTTAATTTTAAGGACTTTTAGGGACGGATTTTGGCCGTCTCCAAAAATCCGTCGTTAAAGATCATAAAAAAATTTCAAACATTTTGACTTTTACCGACGGATTTATTCCGTTGGCAAAAGTCCGTCGGTAAAAATCATTTTCAAATTTTTTTTGGCAAAAGAAAAAAGGGAAAAAATCAAAAATAAAATTTAGCGATAGAATATTCTGTCTGTAAAGATCCATCACTAAAGATCTTTACCAACGAAAAATTCGTCGGTAAAAGTGACTTTTAGCGACGGATTCGAATCCGTCGAAAAAAGTTGTTTTTCTTGTAGAGTTTAGTCTTCGGGATTGTAGAAGTTGATAAGAAAAAAACATACCACTGCTTGCCTCGATCGTCGCAGGTGGTTGTTTTACAGATAAATTTCCTTGTTTTACTTTTCTCTAGTCCAACGTTCATGGAGCGGGAAACTTACCGCTGCTTGCCTCAGAAAGAAAAGTCACACGACAACCGCACTCCTCTCTCTGTAATCCAAATCTCCCTCCCCCCAAAAATTACTCGTAAACTAGCAGTTTCTCCGTTTCAAGCTCAAACCAAATCATCATCCGCCGAGAAACTCAAGCAAACCGAAGTTTAGTTCAAAGAAGAACCCACTACGGCAAAGCAGCTCCATTTTCGCTCTTCACTCCCATTTCTGTTAATCTCACAAGAAAACGGCAAAGAACCCACATCGCTAGGATTTTTGTTCCTGGTTTGAGCTGAAGAAAGGGTCAGAAATGGCCGCCGCGTTTGTGGGAGATGATCTTTCAAGGTCTGAGTAGTAGGAGGAGCTGGCGTTCGCAGAGTATAAGGGAAGTGTGGCAGGGGCAGCCGGATGTTTTTACGCGGGGCAACCGGCAGTCGCAGGTGGTTAACGAGGAGGAGGAGCTGAAATGGGCGGTGATAGAGCGGTTACCGACGTACGACAGGATGAGGAAAGGCATATTGGTGCAGAACATGAGTAACGGTAGGGTGGTTAGAAATGAGGTTGATGTTGCCAACCTGGGTGCTCAGGACAAGCAGCAGTTGATGGAGAGTATACTTAAGGTTGTTGAAGATGACAATGGGAGGTTTCTGCAAAGACTTAGGAATCGAACTGACAGGTAAATCACTCTCTCCACATCTTTATCAAGCTGACTGCTGCAACGTTAAAGTTAATTCGACTCCGACCGGCTTCATCACCTAAAATGAAGAGATTTTGAACAAATATCAAATCAAAAATGGTATTTAGTATGAAGATTTTGAATTAACTCTGTTTTGAATTCCCAGAAGAGAGCCAGAAAATTTCCTTTTCTCAAGAACTAACTAATATCAAATCACACACACACACTCTCACACTTCGACATTTGTCAGTGGCGGATTCAGAAACTTAGTTCAAGCTAGGCATTTAATAGCCAAAAAGTTTTGGTCTAAAATACGATTGTCAATAAAGTAGACCTAATACAGTAAAAACCAGAATGAACATGGTCCAAACGGACAAGAAACAAGAACTCCAATTCGGCAATTCGAACTTCCTAATTCATTTAGGTGAAGTAGTATATTCAACTTGATCATGAAAGCTCCAAATTCTCAAACCTCAATTGTCGAATTCAATGCTAATTAAATTCTCTCAAATTCCAAATTCTATCTTTTTAATTACAACCACAAATAGCAAATGTCAAACTCTCACATCTTAATTGCAACCACAAGCAGTAAATGCCAAACTCTCAATCAAAGATTAAAAATCCCAACAAATTTCAATATGAAACATATATACCCACCACCAACGAGCAGCAATTGCAATTTGAAAATAAAAAACCAAAATTTCAATCTAAAATTTAGAATCCCGTAGCGGCCCCATTTCCAAAATGGGAATTGTAAGTTCCAAAATGCAATTGTCAAATTTTAATTTGAAACAAAAAAGAAAGGATTCAAGTTCAAGGAATTTGAAACTTTAAGAGTAAGGCGTTGAGGGCGTAAGGCTGGTGAGTGGACTGAGGAGATGTGTGCTCTGTGCCTCTCTCCATTATGTGGCTTTAGAAACAGGGAAACTTCGAAAACAATTAGGAATAAAGAGGATTTTTTGTGTGGATTTTTTTATGTGTAAGTTTAACATTTCAAATGATTAAAAAGACATTTTTCGAACTATCTTGAAGTTTTAGACGGCTTAACATATAAAATGACTAAAGATATATCTCTTTTAAGTATTTTTTAAAATTTTTAGGTGGGTATTTTTAGGAGGATAAAATATACCATATCAAGTAGAAAATTCATGAAGAAGCAGATGGGCTGGTGCCCACCTGAGCCCCCCATTCCCTCCGCTCACTAACAGTTGTTGATCTGTTGCTTGCGCAGCCAACTTCGGTTAAGTTGCCAAAACTATCTGGCCATCCTTCTATCGTAGATAGACAGGTCAGATCTGACCTTTTGAAAAGTTTTCCCGTCGTCTGTTACGTTATGAAGCGGATGAGACTTTTGCCAAATTTATCTCTGATCCCGCAATAAATAGAGTGCTCGTCCGCTTGTTGCTGCGTGTCCGCTATAGTAAGTAGCGGACGACTATGTTGCAGACTATTCTTTGCATCTCATTGGAACTTGATAACGTCATTCATGGTTTCTGTCTTCTTTTTTTCACTTGGTCTCTCTCTCTCTCTCTCTCTCTTTCCTTACCCAACGTCGTCATTGGTCGCGGCCCCAACACCCATCACTTGTTGTGCCATCCAAAGCCACCATGCCTTTTAATCAGTAGCGAAACATACACCAGCGCCGCAGGAGCATCAGTTCACCATCCAGCACCACCATCATTTTTCAGCACCCACTGTCGTAGTCGTTGCTAGATCTTAGCCGGTGCCGACATTGCTCGTGGCCAACACCACTGCCACCACCAATGCTACTGCCCTACCACCATTAAGTCAACCGCAGCTTTACCTCGCTCAAATCCCTGACCACCGCCACCGTTGCTGCTAGATCATCGCACGGGTCGACATCACCCATGGCCATCGCTAGTGCCATCGAGTCAATTGCAACCTCTGCTTCGCCTTAGTTTTTGACCACCGTTGCCAAATCTTGGGTTTTTTGTTTTTAGAATTTTTCTTTTTTAATTGTCTCATCTTGGGTAGTTGAATAATAACAGTCTAAAGATAATGGTGGTGTCCTGGGATGACTGTGTTTTGTCCATTGTTAATGTATTTCGGAGCTGGAATAATAATACTTGACAAATGATGGTGGTGCTTTGGAATGACTTGGTTTTATTACCCGTTGAATCAATTTCGGAGCTTGAGGATTGCCGGAGTGCTTTACCTCACCGAATGCAAACTGAATTTACTAGCTGAAGATACATAAGCAAAGAACTATAGTGGGAACAAAGATTCTTACAACCTAGTCATCTGTTACATTATGTAGCGGATAGGGTCTTTGTTATTTGCAGGGTCAAGGGCAGTTGTGTCAAAAGTACCATCCGCTACATAATGTAGAGACAGGATAACTTTTTTAAAAGTTAGATCTAACTTGTCCATCTGTGGTAGAAGGACGGCCAGATGGTGTTGGCAACTTAACTAAGGTTGCCTGCTCGAGCAACGGATCATCTCCCTATGTGTGTGTGTGTGTGTATTTATATATTATATTTATATTTATATACATATACATATATATAGAGCTAACCCCTTGCCACTGCTGGCAACTTAAGCTAAGTTGTCAGAGCGATCTGACCGTCTATTGATCGCGAATGGATGTGCCAGATCTAACTTTTTGGTAAACTTTTTTGTTGTCTGCTACATTATGTAGCGGATGGTACTTCTTACCATATTATCCCGTGAAACTTAACATAAAATAAATCTTGTCCGCTACATAATGTAGCGAGCAACACAAGACCCATTCTATATGTCGTATAATGAAGACGTCTGGCAGTTGGATCTGAAAAAGAGGGAAAACCCCTTTATTTTCTCTTTCTTCCTCATCTCCCATCTTCTCCTATCCTTTCCTCTCTCTTTCTCGTCGGCAGGTGGTATGTGGTGAAGTCGAGGGCTGCACGAGGCTGTCATGGAGGACGTAGTAATTTAATGGTGGGAGGTTGTCATGCCATGGAGGATCTACGGGGGAGTGGGTGGCGACAGCGATTTAAGGCGGTGACAGTAGCTATTGCAGTTGTGGGTAGCTGTTTATTTATGTCCAGTGAGACTGAAGGAATTGAATTTTGTCTTGAGAAAGTCTGTGATATTCTGATAGATAAACTGAGGGACAGTGGGTGGCAATGACGACTTAAAGGCGGGGACAACGGCTGCTACAATGGTGGGTAGTTGACTATGATATTGCATATTGAATGGGTGTTCTTTTTGTCATTGAGGTGTACCTAGATGCCAATAGTGGTCGTTGATGGTGGTTGAATAGTGTTGGTCAATCTAGTGTTGGTGGATTAGTGATGGGTGAGACAGTGGAGGTGGTCAATGATGGTGGCCTAGGCAAAAATGGTTGGAAAAATGGTAGAAATAGGAGTTCTGGCCATGATGAAATGGGTGGTTTGTTTGCTTCTTCCTTTTTTTTTTGTTTTTTGATTTTTGAATACAGCACAAATTCAAAATTGAAATTGAAAAGCCAATTTTATGTTTGTGGCATCAGCGACAAAGGATTTGTTTTGCTTTGTGTATCCCATGGTCATTGAATCGAAAGCACCGTAGAACAAACAACAAAATAAGGAATAAGCAAACAACGCATAACTAACAGAATAGATGAACACAAATAAAGGCTTTGGCTTGTCGTTACATTATATAGCGGACACAGGGGTAGGGGCGCGGGGGGGGGGGGGGGAGGGTTAATATGGTAAAAAGTCTCATCGGCTACATAATGTAGCGGATGACAAAAAAGTTAAAACAAAAAGTTAAATATGGCCTGTCCATGCTGGCAACATAACTGAAGCTGCTTGCGAGAGCAAGAGATCACGTCACATATATACTAGCTAAATTCTCATGCTATGCACGGGAAGGGAGGTGGTTGATTGAAGTGGGATAAGGGAGATCATGGAGTTAGATGGTTGGAGCTCATCAGGTTTGAGGTTATTTCATGACCAATCAATCTTTAACACCTTTTTAACTCCATTTTTAAATTGTAAGAGTTCAAGAAATAGGGATGAGGTTTAAAAGGCATAGAATGTGTCAATCAAATCCAAATACATACATTAAGATATATACACACACACACACACATATATATATATATATATATATATATATATATATATATGTATGTGCATATATATACACATACATACATACATACATATATATATATATATATATATATATGTATGTGTGTGTGTGTGTATATGTACACACTTATGGGAGCTGATCCCTTGCCCCCGCAAGCAATTTTAGCTAAGTTGCCAACACAATCTGGCCATCCATCCGTAATGGATGGATGGACTAGATCCAACATTAAAAAAATATCCGTCGTCCGCTACATTATGTAGTGGACGATAATTAATGAAGCGGACATGCTTCAGAGAGATTTGATGAGTCGGTGGGATTCGCAAGCAAATAAGGACGGGGGGAGGGGAAATTTCACCTACACTATGTAGCAGATGGTAAAGTTTACTTAAAAAAGAATAGATCTGGCCCGTCCATCTGCAATGGAAGAACGGTCAGATGGCGCTGGC
This sequence comes from Escallonia herrerae, assembly GCA_033070095.1. Lineage (NCBI taxonomy): Eukaryota > Viridiplantae > Streptophyta > Magnoliopsida > Escalloniales > Escalloniaceae > Escallonia > Escallonia herrerae. The sequence continues at coordinate 133,513 of JAVXUP010001109.1, forward strand.
AATTTAGTTTAAGTTGCCTTCACAAGCAATTGATCAGCTCTATATATATATATATATATATATATATATATATATACACGCATGTACACACACACGCACACAAGCATATATATGGAAGAAACGAATATGTTGCTAGCATTACTAGCGACTAAAACTACACCATTTTGGTCAGTTTTTAATGACTCTCTCTCTCTCTCTCTCATCCATATCTGCCAATTCTGCCTACACCACAATCCCAATCACCACGCAGCCTCCACATCGGCGACCCAATTTGAGTTGCAAAGCAAGATGAGTATGAAATTTGATCATGACTAACTTCAATAATATATCAAGAATTTAGTTATAATAGCTGCTTTGTTACAACTTCAAGTGAGCTCTCAAAGTTATACAATTAGGTTCCTTCAGTGGTCTAACATGTATCCTTTGAAACCAAACAGCTTCTCAACTTGAAAAGTTAGGTTCAGAGGCCTTTATGTTTGGAGTCGCAAATGTTGTAGCAACTTCATATCTTAATCACGATTCCTTTTTTCAAGGAATCACTAACTTATCAAAGATAGAAACATAATACACAACAGAAGATCTGAATGTCTCACATATCATACAATTAAAGCCTTGATTTGATTGTCATGCTATACTTATGTACAGGTGCATATATGTTTGCTTAACCTTTTAATTCTAAGTCGAGAGAACAATGAGCATATTGTATTACAATAATGTCCCTTGATATTTGTCTTCTTTAAACTTTTATTTACATTGTCAAGTAACATTTCAAATGAATATTTGCCTACCATTTGGAGTAATTAAATACTTTTACTGGTAACATGTAACACTAAAAAGCATATACAACAATTGTGATTAAAAAGGGTGGCCTTATTCATATATTTACTTAAACTCTATATGCTTATGCATAAATTTTATTTTTTGGTTTAGATGGTTTTTAAAGTGCTAATAGCCCGACATAGGTGCCCATAGATTTATTTAGTAATCAAGTCAAATTTAAAGGATTCGAGTTGCATTTCACATTTAAAAGGACACACACACACACACACATACTATACATCTTATTACTTAAAAAAAATAATGAGTCGATCCAATTTAAATCAATTGTTATACTCCTTCCTCCGTCTAAAAAAAATTATCATATTTTCTTTTTAGACTGTCATAAAAAATGATTACTTTCTAAATCAAGAAATACTTCATAGATGTTTTTACACGTTTACCCTTCTTATCCTGTTTAATTCTATTTCTCTCTCCACATATAATCCTCCACCAACCCATTTTTTTTTCTCTTCTAACCAATTTTCTTCCCTCCCTTTCTCATTCTCTCTCTTAGAGTAGAATAGAAAACTCACAAAATATGATTTATATCTGAAATAAGTATGCAAGTCAATTAGGGACGAAGGGAGTATCATTTTTTGTTCAAAATCTCATAGGTTATATATTTTGGATTTGAGGATTTTAAATTTTATGTTAGAAAATGTTTTTGTAGGGATGTAACCATTGTAATTATGTCTTAATAGATTAGGTAGACTTTTAGAATGTCCAGAGTTAGTTTTAAAGGCTTAATAGCATGACTAATTTAGAGGAAAAAAAATACTCCATCTAAAAACTGCAAGAAAAACGAAGAGCAAACTGGAGAGGCAACCCTGCTTTTATCCTCCCTGATTAACTATGCTTGATATGTACTATGCGTACTACATAAAAATCTAGGCATTCTATATGTTCCTGAGTTATAATAAGGAACTTCTATCTCCTTTGGAAGTTGAGGAACTTGATGCCATAGGCAAATACGAAGAAGAAGAGGAGCACCCAACCGACATGAGCAAGGACCACCGGTATAAGGAAGTCATAGTCATAACCCAAGTAATCTTTAAGGAACAAATCCACCCTCATCCTAGTACCTTCAGATGTTGTGAGTTCAGTCTTGATATCAGCTACTTGAGACGCAAATATACCGTAGATTGTCCAAGCAACTGGAGAACACCAGTAGTACCATCTCCACCATATGGGGATGAGCTGCAAGAGTCAAGCATAGTGTTCAGTAACAATAAGTGCAACCTGCAAAAACTGAATAATTTCCAAAGTTCCCTGCATTCCTTCTGATTATCTAAAGAAAATTCCGTTACTCACCGGACGTGGGATGAGGAAGCCAGAGAACAAGTTCCAGAAGCTCAAAAAGAAGGACATGACGATAGCAGCAATTTGATGGCCGGGAGTCAACGCAACAACCATCATTCCGTACATAGAGAAGTATGTAAAGCACATAAATACGAAGTAGTAGAAATACAGGAACTTCTCCACCTTCCACTGGAATCCAATCATAGAGTACAGGATAAGCGAATAAGCGAAAGTCTGAATTGCCACATATACTGTCTCTATAGCCACCTGCAACAGGAATGACAAACCTAAATACTATATAGTTCGAAGAGGGGAGTTTTCTTCTCACAGATAGGAAACTTCCAGGTTTTCCATATAATCGCATAATCACTTACCTGAGAAAATGCGTAAGGCAACTCTGAGTACATTCCTGCAGCTCTTTCTCGGTAGAAGACCGTTCTCTCGATTGCCACAACAGATTGCACCGAAGAAGCATTACCGGCTCCAAGGAAAAGGATGGCAGCATAGGTAGCTCCAAGCAGATTAATCAGGTCTTGTTGTCTATTGCTGTTTGAGTAAATAGCAACAGATTAAGCACATCTTGTTGTCTATAACTGTTTAAGTAAATGGGAAGATGATTTTCTTTTAAGTACTCATGTTGCATAACAAGTAGAAAGATATATACCAAGTGGTGTATAGGAATCTCAAGAAGTAAACGAATGTAATCTAGAATATTCGGTTTAGATATTAGAGGACTTACAATTGGTCTCCTTTGCCCCAGAAGATCATACCAAACATACCACCAATTACAAGTGTCATAAACATTCTGATTGCATTGTACTGCGAGTTCCTCCAGTATGACCAGTGTTGTTTCCAGAAAGTAGCCTTGCACTGAGTTAGGAAGGATTGGGAGTATTGGGTAGGGAAGTACAGGTCCTTGGAATTTGGTGCTGGAGTGCTTAGCTCCTTTATGAGCTCCTGATTGTACCTGGAAAAGAGTTTCAAGATGAAGATTAGCAAACAATAGACACACACACACACACACAGTGAGAGAGAGAATATATTACCGATAGAGATCGGAGTTGGCATATATTTCTGCAAAGTCAACATTAAGTTGGACCTCGGCTGCTGGTGAGCTAACTTCAAGCATCCAGGTGGCTGGATTGTAACCATCTTTAATTTTAGGAACCCCTGGGATAGCCTGCAAGATGATTTGGTTAGTATATTCGGACCATAATGCTGAAATTTCTTAAGTCATAGTAAATCATAGAAAAGAAAAAGAGAAAAGAAGAGTCACCTCAAAATATTCAACAAGCTTGTGAGACTGGCGACCAAGAGATCCACCATAGATTACCTGTCCACCTCTCTTCATCAACAGAAGCTGCAATCAAACAAGGACAATGTCAAATAGACTGCATAAGCTGTTTGCTCATATGCAGAATCAGTGAATTTTAGGTATACCTCATCAAAAGCTTCAAAAATGTCTATGCTCGGTTGATGAATTGTGCAGACAACAGTTCGACCTGTGTCCACTGTGTTTCTCACAGTACGCATGACAATTGCAGCAGCCCTAGCATCAAGCCCAGATGTAGGCTCGTCCATGAAGATGATAGAGGGGTTAGCAACCAATTCTACTGCAATGGTGAGCCTCTTTCTCTGTTCAGTTGAAAGACCATCAACTCCCGGAAGTCCAACCAGAGCATTCCTCAACGGATTAAGCTCAACCAAGTCCATCACTTCCTCCACAAACATCTGCAGAAAGAAATAGCAGGATGACTGTCAAAGAAGAGTATTCATGGAGAAACAATGCGTTTTGAGTCACTAAATATTGTGGCGGGTGACGGAATTCTGACTTGATTGAATCAGGTCCATACCTTTCGCGTGTCTGTCTTGACATCCGCAGGAAGACGCAACCAAGCAGAGTACAACAGAGATTCATAAACTGTAACATAAGGTGAATGGATATCATTCTGTTCACAATAACCGCTGACACGAGCGAATGTTTGTTGGTTCTTTGGGAAACCAGAAATAGTTATGCTCCCTTCAATGTAACCGCCAGTCTTTCTTCCAGCTAAAACATCCATCAAGGTGGTCTTTCCAGCACCACTTACTCCGACCAATGCTGTCAGAATTCCTGGCCTGAAAGCACCACTAACATCTCTTAACAGTTGCAGTCTGGTTTCATCCACCCCTTGAGTCTTCATTTCCTGATATCAACACGAATTCAAAATTTTCAGACAATTGAATCGATTCAAGCTTTTGAAAATGTTTTTGTACGGGCATGCAAATGTAACTGAAAATATTGTTGGTCTGGCCACTTATACATTTGTAACTCTCGCTTTTCTTGTTGGTAACATTGTTTATACAAAACACAAAGCACCTAAAGCCATAGACACTTTCCAAAATCATGGTTCAGAGACTTACAGCAGGCATATCCACGTAGTAGTTGACATGGTTGAAAGCAAGAGAAAGTGGCTGGAAGGGCAAGACCATTCCTCTGTTAGAATTACCATTCCCACGACCATTTCTCACAGCCATAGCACTACCTGTAATTGTATAAGTAAGATTCGCAGCATTTTAATGCCGTAGCACCCCTTACTTCCAATGCCCCTAGTTTGACATGTTTTTATTTGATCACAATTGAATGGACGTTCTTCTCCTAACCAGAAAACAAACAACATATTGATAGGGTCAAGCAGTTGTTAAAACAAACCTTCAGCATTCGATGTCCTCTGCCTATTGTCACTCTCATTATCCTCCTCCAGAATAACTGCCTTCGATTTGCCCAGAGCTGCGAAATTGAGCTCGGTTAGAGTCAAACCATGGATTGTATAATCATTTGCAAGGAGTGACCCAAAAATATCAAGTTGAAATATTCACTTACGATTCAAATATGTCAGCGCCAAAATGAAAAGGATATTGAAAAGGACAGAAAACCCAAATAGTGCCCCAATGCAAATCCAGTACCAATATTCGTCAACAAATAAGCCTCTCTCCTTGAGAAGGGTCTTTCCAACTGTCAGTTGGGCAGATCCATTTGGCATCAGCTGTGAAAACGAAAAGTATTCAGCTTCCATGCTAATTTCCTAAACATGAAGTACTGGAAATCGCTTGGAGTGTTTTGAGATCTTACAGTGCTCCATCTTTCAGACAGGAACTCATTGATTGCAATGGCATTTTGCCCATACATCATGGGAGAAACATAGTAGCCCCATATCATGTAACTCTTGATGTCATCTGCAAAGCCATAACATATTTGTTAACTCAAGTACCTCCCTATGGAGGAAAATGTCAAACGTACAAGTCAAGTACACTGACTAATGAGATGGAGTTCAAACCTTTGGCAACAATGAAACCTCCAAGCACAAAAACCAGTAACAAGGTTAAGGAACCAAGTGTGTTTGCAACAACTTCAGTTCTTCCAAGTCCTGCAAGAAATCTGAATAGAGAGAGAGCCACCTGATGTATACCACAGAAAGCCAGCAACTGTTTGAAGAACCTGAACATGTAGCAACTATGTTAGCTCTGGTCGAAGAATCACAGGATAAAACTTCAACAATGCAAATGAATACGTCGTACATACCTGCTGGCAGCAGGTGCAAACCCTATGGTATAGTAGGTAAGAACAATCCATATACCAGATTCCATCAATGAAATTGGAATACGGAGGACAGAAATTGGCAGGGCAAAGGCCCATGCTGGGAAGAACAAGCTATCCCGTTGTTTGAAAAACACAGGAAGCCTGAAAACGGTCATTGCAAGCTCTGCCATCCCGTTAAACATCACATTGACAAGACTGAAAAACAGTGCTCCCCAGAACTTTGCAGCGTCTGGTATTTGGCCAGTTTTCATTTCTGTTCTTAAGAACACAGTCAAGGCAATAATTGCCATGATGGTTATCTGCGTAGTTTTGAATACGTAAACAAAAGAGTTGCGCTTCATCAGCAACCATTCCCTTGAGAAGCAAGCCCTGAAGAGTTCCTTGTTGGAGATACCATATTTTTCTCTCACCAATGCAGCAGGATGGGCTCTGGACTTATCATAGGGGACCCTAAGGTCTTCGATGATATGTTGCCCAACATGGAAAGAGTTGAAGGCCCTAGAAAAATCAGGTACTGATACATATCTGTAAGCTTGGTTCTTTTTGAACCAATACTGTTCCTGATCCTTCTTGGAAGTTACTTCTTGCAGAAAGTCTGCAATTCCTTTCCTATCCGGACATTTGAATCCCATATACTCAAAAAACTCAAGAATATTCTCACGTGGACCTTGATAGACAATTTGGCCATCCGATAGTAGGATAACATCATCAAAAAGCTCAAATGTCTCAGGCGCGGGCTGTAAGAGAGAAATAACCATGGTTACATCCATGATGTGAACCATCTGTCGCATAAACTTGGTTATCTGGAAAGTGGTGGAACTATCCAGCCCCGTTGAGATTTCATCCATGAAGAATGCTTTTGCTGGTCCAACCAACATTTCCCCTGCATTCAGGTACAAGTAGTAGTTAGGGCATATTGAAATAGTTAAAAGCAAATACAAGCAAGAGTTAGTTTAAAAGAATTCCTACACCTAAAACTTGGGAACACTAGAGTGCCAAGTCCAATAGATGTTCACTTTATAGTTTATACAATAGAATTCTGCCGCAAATGCTGTGTGTGAAGGTCTTATTGTATCAGTTGGCAATCGCTGCTTAAAAATGTTTGTTAAGTTTTTACTGAGACATCCTTCAGAAATTCACATTACGTCTGTTCTCCTCATAAAAATGTCCATTATACTTGGTCTAATTGACACATACCAGTCGTAACACGTTTCTTCTGTCCACCAGAAATCCCCCTTCTCATATCGTCCCCAACCATGATATCAGCACAAATATCCAACCCAAGTATCTGTTTGATGAATAATTCAAATGTTAAGATGGTTCCCAAAAAGGAAAACACGTGACGTGTTAGAGTTTTGAAAAAGTTGTAGTTAAAAGCAGCGGACCTTGAGAACGTAATCTGTGATCAAACTCGTTTCCTGACCAACCATGGCTGTGGCTTTCATGAAAGCATCAATCTCAGGGTCTGGCTTAATACCCGCTTCTTTCTCCCGTCTTGACAACTCCGCCAACATCTCATACCTCGTTCCAACTCCCAAGCATCGTCCAGAGAAATCCAACGTCTCTCGGACAGTCATCTCACCGTAGTGAAGATCATTCTGACTAATGTAAGCACATGTTCTCTGAGGAACAAATTCCTTAAATGCATGGCCACAGTAGGTGATTTTCCCAGTAATCTGTTCATCATAAAAGCCTATTAATTAGCAGGACATCATATCCGATAAATATAGTTACTGATGGACCTAAAGACGAGATAGGATGACAAACCTTTAGATTATCATCTGATGATGCTGAAAGTGCCTGCAGGAACGTTGTTTTCCCGGAGCCGGGAGGCCCAAGAAGCAGTGTCAACCTGAAAACAGATGATCAAGTATATTACTAAATGAAGCACAAGAAAATTCCAAAACCCAAGAAGTTCGATTATCCACTTTGCTCTAGGATGCTCCCTAACTTACCTTGATGGCTTAATAATTCCACTCACATCCTTGAGTATTTTGATAACCCTCTTCTTTGATGGTGAAAGCCCAATAGTTCCAAGAAGAGCCTATTGATATTGCAGATAGAAGTTTAGAAACCACTATGGATCTTGAAGAGTGAAAGAAGATGGTAAGAACAAATAGATACAAAAATTTCTATGCCGGAAATTCGAATCATGATTAGGTGTTCCTTTTTGTCCCAATAAAATGCTACCCGTTGGTTACTTCAGATAAATTCGACTTAGAGAAACTGCTCAAGTTAAAAAAAAGACTTGAAGAAAAACTTCTAGATACAGATCAAGTCAAGGAATATAGGAACATACCTCAATAGAGTTGAGAGTGGAGTTGAGAAGCGTTGGAAGAGCCCTGGTACCAACATATGCATCTCCCTCTATTGACAAGTTCTGGAACCTCACTTCTATCTTTGGAGTCTCAATCCCCACCCTGTTTCCATAGTTTCCAACACTCAGAACACAATTTACTCCATAGACTTTTACATTGTATAGACCTTGAAGTAAATATTCTACACTCCACAAAAACAAGAATTTAAAATAACCCAGGAAGAAAAAAAAATCAAAAGCATGTATTGATTTGCTATCTGTATGCTTTCTCTTAATCAAATCTATTCGAGAATTAGAATTCAAGAAGCACCTAAAAATAAGAACCCCTACTAATTCTTGTTGATAAAGCCTACAGTCTAAGGAAAGTTTCACACCATCCCTTTGTAAATCACACAGAATAGACTTAGATCTTGATACTAGAAAGCTTCTCTGATCTGCTAACCCTTATCCATTTGCTACCTTATACTACAAAGTATCTGGAGAAAATAAGAAGCACTAGCCTTATAACCCAATTTCTCAGAAACCAAACAGGTTGATCCCAAAACAGAAAGAAGAAAAAAAAAATGAAAGCCAGGGATTCCATATAGAAAGAGAGAGACTGACCGATCAGTTCGATTTCTTAATCTTTGAAGAAACCTCTCATTATCTTCCTCGACAACTTTAAGAATGCTCTCCATCAACTGCTGCTTATCTTGAGCACCCAAGGTTGTGACATCGACCTCATTCCTCACCACCCTACCGTTGCTCATGTTCTGCATCAGCATCCCCTTCCTCATCCTGTCGTACGTCGGCAGCCGCTCTATGGCCGCCCATTTCAGCTCCTCCTCGTCGTCCACCACCTGCGACTGCCTGCTGCCCCGCATGAAAACATCCGGCGGCCCCTGCCACACCTCCCTTATGCTTTGTGACCTGCTTTGAGACCGCCAACTCCTCCTACTGCTCACTGACCTTGCTAGATCATCGCCGACAAACGCGGCCGCCATCTTTGAACCTTTCGTGGGTTCACTCAAAAGATGGTCTTCTGTGATACAGGTTCTTCGTTATCTCTCGTGTGATTTGCAAGATGGCAGCCAAGAGAGCGAAAATGGAGCCGTCTTGCTCTGTGGGTTGTTCTTCAAACTTTGGTTCGTCTGAGTTTCTCTGTGAATAATAATTTGATTTGGGATTGAAACAGAGAAACTGCTAAGTTTATAAGTTTGCTTTGGGTGGAGGGAGATTTGTTTATTTATTTATATATATAGAAGGAGAGGAACATGGAGTGGACCAGGACATGGTTCGTTTTCTAAGACTTCTCTCCTTCTGGTCAATATGAGGCAGCAATTGTTCTGTTCCCGCGGTGTGAACGTTTGGAATTTAAAAGGGCAAGAGAGAAAAGGATTTGACTGTGATGATTGTGATGGGCTTCCAGATGTTGGTATTGGACGGTTGGGATTGAGGGTGTCGCAGGGTTTCACGTGGGTGGAGTACAGAGGAGAGTTTTGGGGTGGCAACGTATTATTAGTTTGACTAGGGGCGTTGCAGTTTTGACTTTGTGGGGGTTGGGGGCTCTGTTGTTGGTTGTATCTTGCTGACCAGTTTGCAGAAGCTTCTTTTCTTCAAGACTTGAACCCCGGGTCATGGCCCGTATATTCGGTCCACACTCTTATTCTTCACCCTTACCCCCCCCCCTGCATTTTACCTTATACTAAAATTTGAGCCCGTCGTTTACCCACCCAAGAACTCCATAATGAGTACATCATCCTCATACTACTAATAATATTTTTTTACCGCTAAAGTCGCTTACTAATTAATACTAACAACACTTGTCACCGTCAAAGTCATAATAAATACTTCGTAGTTACGATAAGTAAGTGTTAAATCTAAACCACGAAACAATTGGATACAAATTTATGTTTGAGGCAGTCCGAAGTTGATATCAACAACCAATGAATCACAAAACGTCACTAAAATGTGACAACCAATCATGAGGATTTGGAATAATTTAAAATACTATCCGAAACACACCTAACCAAAATTTAATTAAACGTAATGAAACTTTTATGTGGATTAGAATCCAATATAAAAGAATTAGAACGTCCAACATAATTCTCAATTCTTCATAAAAGAAGTTATTTCGTGCTGTAAAGTTGGTACTACAGCCACCTATAATGATGAATTTATCATGACCATGACCGAGTTTATATATTAAGTGATTAAGGAATGCACCAAACATAAAATAAAAGATGCAGCTAGACAAAGCTGATAGAAAAAAAAAAACAAAAACAATACTCCCTTCATTCCTTTTTATTTGATCACATTTGACTTGCACGTTTATTTAGTATATGAGTTATATTTTATGAATTTTTTATTCTACCCCAAGTGAGAGAAAGGGAGGGAAGGGAAGAAAATGGGTCAGGAGAGAAAAAAATGGCTTATGGATGATTAAATGTAGGGAGAGAAATAGCATAAAAAGTGTAAGAGGGGTGAACATGGAAAAACACTTACAAAATCTTTCTTAATTTAAAAAGTTATCCATTTTTTTGGACAGCCGAAAAAATATATATGATCAATTATTTAGGGACGGATGGAGTATAATATATAGGGATAATATCACTTATACCCCTCAGTTTAGGATAAATTACAGTCAAATACATAAATTTTAAAATTTTGCACTCGTATCCAAAATGTGAAAAGATTGTATCACATATGACCAACATTAGGGTTCTCTGACCCTAACTAACGTTTTTTGCTGATGTGATAATACCGCATTTTGAAAATGACAATACTGCCCCTAATACATATGTTATACATCTCATCCTTCCTTCGTTTTTTTATTAATAACACATAATTCTATTTTTTCTCTCTCCCTTCCGACCCTAATCAACTCATTCTCTCCTTCTCACATATCAAACTCGACCCCAACGTCCGTCTCCATCACCAGCTAACTTCTACCACCGGTGACCCTTCATTTCCACTGTACACATCGCACACAACCACCACGGCCACCCCCATTCCTCCTCCAGTCCTTTCTCTCACTCTCATATATTATACTCAGCCCCATCACCGCCTCTGCTGCCAGCAGCCTTTACAACCGGTGACCCTCCATTTTCCCTGCTTATACCACACACAACCACAGTGCCACCCCCTTTCCTCCTCGAGTCTGGCTAATCTCATCAGATCTAACCATCGGCCTACCACTTCTACCTCCGTTCAGCCTCTGACCTCCACATACCAGAAAGTCACCACCGCCACTACCACAGACCCTAATCACCATCCTTGAAACCCATCACCACCAACCCATACAAAACAAAAACTTCAACCCACACACCACCAAACTGACCCACCACAGCCATAAATTCCATCGACCCACCACTACCATAAATCCCATCACCCAACCCCGCAACTCTTCCTCATCAACTGTGCTGCCATTGTCATAGACTCACAAAATAGCACCACCTCCAATTTGGGTTTTTTGGTTTTCACAAGCAAATATGAGTTTTCTTGTATGGATTTGACTTTGATGCTTCTAACTGGAATTGAGTTTGATGCTTATGTTTTTGTTAGTGTTATGAAAATTGTGCTGACATTTTAATTTCCACGATGATGGTTGCGATTAGATTTAGAGGGTGGTTATTAGGAGCATTTGTATCGAAAGTGTGGTGGTCAGAATACAAAGAGACAATTTTGGCGAGAAACAAAAAGGGAAAATTGGGAGTGGTGACGGACGGTGGAGGGGGCAGCAAGTTGACGGTGGTGGTTAGTGGCTACTGGTATGGGTATGGATTGTGTGCGTTCTGAGGTATAATATCACACCAGCTCTACCCCCAAAAGCTCAAACCTAAGGGCAGTCATGTCATTTTACATAGAAATTTGACACTATTTGTATTGTGTCTGGGCAAAGGACATAAGTGATATAAATGCTAACTTGTGTCCTCGTCTGTAATTTATCCCTAGACCCTGGGATATAAGTGATAGTATCCCTAATATAGAAAAGTTAGTCGTCGTACTAATGACCAAAGCTATTAAGACCATGATATACATTACATTTGATCAACTAAAGCTTTTATAAAGCATAATGTAATATCATCTTGACCATATCATCCGTGACATGATCTTCTTTTTTACCGGCAAATATATTAGAGTAAGGAAAAAGAAAATGAACTTACGAGAGAAGAATTTGCATGAAGAAACAACGTACAGAATCTAAAAAATGAATCAATCTTATCAAGTCACCTTATCTATTTCATCTATGTATATTTGAATCTAAAAACAACACTGAAAAAAAAAAGAAAAAAAGAAAAAAGAGAATCACAATTCCAAAGGCAGAAATAGATTGTAATTAAATTCTAAGCATATTTAGATTCTAATAACAAACCAAGCTCCCATCTGAGCGCATTCCACAGTTTAATGTCACAAAACATAGTGTAGTTCAAATATAGGTTAAAAAGGTTTTGCTAACATGTCAACTTCACTGAGCAGAGAACTTCTTCAATGAAAAGAGAGAAGATCGAGACTTATCAAAATGAACTTCATGTAATTAAAATGAAATAAAAAAATGTAAACCTGAAATGCCAAAATCAGAACATCGACATGCTTAATTACTTTGACAGAGTTGTACTTCTCATATTCCCAAAATGTTAGCAAACTAAGATTGATAACTAAGCAAAAATGCCCCAATGAAAATTAAAACTTACAACTGCATTTATTTCAAAATTAAAATGTCCTTGAAAAGTACCTTGAGAAAAAAAAAATAAGACTCCATGTCGCACGTCAAAAGAAAGCCAAGTTAAATCTGCAAAATGAATGAAAAAAAAATTATCAAAGAAACTCAATCATATTTAAGAGCTAAGTCTAAATAAAGAATTCGCATTTAGCTTGTTATGATGAAAAAGGATATATCATCACAGTCATTCTACAATTCTTAAAGATTGAAAGCAAAATTAAAGATTAGAACAAAAAAAAATTCCCTATCATAAGCCTAGCGGGAGTTATGAGTGCAAACAGTCAGCTCTACATCAATAAAAATAAAAGTAGGAATGGAAACAAGTTCTAAGAAATGGGTGCCGCGGATGTGAAGGAAGATACAGATGAACATGAACATGAAGGCACTGGGGATACGTAAGAAATGCGTATATTTTGTAGTGAGAAATGTAGGGAACAAGTTAAGTAAAGCTAATCACAAATGAAATGCAAAATTAAGGAGATGAGAGCAAGATAAGAGAGACAAGAACTTTTGACAAATTCTTCCTCTCAATGCATCTAGATGACCAATAGTCCTTACTATTGGCTCCTACTTCTAGATGTATTATCATGTTTAAGCGACCAATCGTCGTTACTGTTGGCTCCAGCTTCCAGATGTGCTTTCATGTTTAAGCGACCAATCGTTGTTACTATTGGCTCCGACGCTTAGACATGATTTCTCAGCATCCTTAGATGACCGATCGTTGTTACTGTTTGCTCCTGCCTCTAAGGATGCACCCTTTGTCTGGTGACTAATTGTTCCTACTGCTGCTTCAGCTCTAGATGAGGTTTGACTTCACTTTTTCTTGTAACGTTGTTCGACGACCAATCCTTGTTACTATTGGCTTCAGTTTCAAGAGATATCCCTGTCCTTTATAAACTACGTTGGTCTGATTCCTCCTCATAGGATACGTAAAAAACGTTGTAAGGATCCGACTTTATATATGTGTCATGATACACGAGCTTGTTCAAAGTCTTGTGGTCTTTTCAGTATTTCACTACAAAAAATGTGCTGTTTTCAGTGATGGTCGCCCGCGAGCTCACTCATTCACTGAAGGGCTCTATGGACACCCCATTTTTGTAGTTTTTATTAATTAAATAAATGTTGGGTTTATTTTTTAATAGAGTTTATTATCAATGGTTAGGCCTGGTAATATAATTTAATTTGGTCCAGTTATCTAGTCCATTCTAGCAGTCCAGTGGTCTAGTCTAGTTGTCCAGTAAATTATTGGGCTCAGTCCAGTCAGTCTAGTTCATGTCTAGATTGTGATTTGTCTAGATGATTTAAGAAATTATTTGTAATAATTGCCAAATCTGGTACATCCCATCTACAAAATAAGAGAAAACTACCGAATTAGGGTCAAATAATACCTCAAAATTATTATAAAATTATGAGATGAATCGGTCGGTTTTCGACAAACCAGCCGGTAAGTTTACTTTTGTCAATCTGTAATTTTTATTGAATATTCTATCTTATCATCAGATTGCAGTTTGATATGGCTGTCTTTATCAGTTCTGGCGCCCCAGACCTCGATAGATAGGGCAAGTGTCCTACATTTTCAAGGATATGAGTTTCTTTTCCTTAGAGCTTTTATACTCATCTCTTAAGAGAACTTAACTTTTCATAATTCACTTAAAAGGATTTCTTATTCTCTTGCATCGTGGATCCTCCGTAAAGCATTCTAGGGTCATCTAGAAAAAGAAAACTTCACATGGTAGATTTAACAGTTTTCTAGTTCAAAAGTTTAGAATTAATTCCCTCCGCTGCAGTCACATTTCATTCCTAACATAAAAATCATATAAAGAGTAATTTTCATTTCTAGTCTAATTCTAAGACAGAAATGTAGCTCGTCGCAAAGACATGTCCAAAAGGAAAGTCACCTAAAGACTGTACCTGTTGGAAATGTGGAGAATTAGGACATATAGCGCCTAATTGCTCTAAAATAATAAATGATAAAATAAGACTCATAGAAACTGATGTTAATGAGTTAGGGCTAGAGTTGAGCTACGAGATTTTGATTCTAGTTAGTCTGACCGGATACATAAGACATTTGACCCCCGATGTTGAGTTCAAGTCATTTATCTAGAAATAAACTTTGATTACTTTTATTGCATACTTATGCATTATGTGTTAAAAAGGCCAAAAACAATAGAAATGAAGTAAAGACCAAAAGGGTGCGATGGGTGCCTAACACCTTCTTGTCGTTTAACTTAGTTTAGGAACCCATCTCCCTGATTTCATTAGACTAGATAGTCCTTTGGGCATTTAATAGTCATTTTCCGGTTTTTCTTCCTCTATTTTAAATAAATAAGATAGCGACTCCCTAAAATTCCTTCGCGGGGATCCAAGGCAAGTTGCTACATTCACCATCATCATAAAAAATTCCTTCTTTTGTAGTCCTTATAGTACTTCTCCTTATTCCTCTTTCTTAACAACGTTCTTTATATTATATATAATCATGAGGATTCAAATCATGTCCTCTCTTATCAAAAGTTTGGTTCTCATGAGAAAGAACCTTCCATCTCAGGTCCAATAGCAATACTAAGAGTATAGGCACACATAGAGGAATTTATTTGGCCCAAGATTAGGAATATAGGCTTTCCAAAAAAAAATGCTATGTTATTTAGACTCAGAGGGCTAGCAAATGGAGAAGTCCAACATAGGGTAATCGGGATAATATTGGTAGCCAAATGATGGCCTGCAGACATTGGGAATGCTCACCTTCAGGAAGACACATGCAATATTTATGCTTTCAAGGGTTTATTGACTGCCCATTTCAGGGTTTTCAGCCTAACATGCTTTTTTTCTTCAAGATAAATGGTCCATGCCAGGAAAGAGCAAGTGAGGTTTGAATAGGAAAAAATCTTCACATCAATGTGTGAGCATCACATAGGGAATGGCTTGCTTCTTGTGAGTGGTGGCTGTGAGGGTTTGGTAAAGGAAAGAAGTCATGGCATCTACTTGATTGTCTTTGTGACATCCAATTTCTAACAAAACAAGCATTCAATGTTTCAGTTCCATGATATTTTTGACATCTAGTATCTAAGAAACTGAAATTTGAATGTTAACTTGAAACTTGAAAAGCAAATGATCATCACCCGCAACTGCTGAAAAGAAGTGTCGAAGAGGTAGATTACTAGATTTAGATTCAAAATTATCCCTCCATTTTCATAATACCTTGAACTAATTGGTCAATTTAGGACTAAAATAAGGCAAATATATCTTTTCCTTGAAAAAAATTTGGCATGCTCTCGACTTGTTAAGAATGGAGTCCTAGACTTACCAGAGAGAGAAAATGTGAAATTTATCTGACTCGAGCGAGCCCTAAGGAAGACTTCTAATAGTTAAAGAATATTTTAGACCTTTTTAATTTTATTCTATTTTTCTTTTAAGAAAGAAACAAAATGCGGCCTTAGAAATGTAAACCATAAAGATGACTTATAGGAGTTCAAAATATTTCAACTCCTTTCAATTTTTTTTTATCTTTTTTATTACCTTTTTCATTTGATTTCTTTTGAGTATTTTTCTTTTTACCCTACGAAATAAAGGAAAATAAAAAAGATGACTCAAGCAACAAAACTAATGTCTAGAGCAGCTCATAAGCCCTCCATCGCCAAGTAACATACAACATGCGATCATAGCACATCATCCAACCTTAATCGAAGTGTACAGCTATAAGTCAGATGGTACTCCTTCTTAGTGAACCGATAGATGTAACAGGAAAAAGACCTTGTAGACAAAACATTTCATATGGGATTCACAATTAAGGATCAATTGAGAATAGGGAAGAAAAAAACAAGTAACAGATACAAGATAATGCATGCTTTAGATTGCATTACTATACAAGAATAGGCTGTAATTGACGTTGAGTAGTCTCAAGGCAAGAAAATCAAAATTTACACACAACATATAACCCGCCTAACATAACTTCATCCTTCATTGAAACTCTATTAGAAAGGGAGGACATATTTACAACATCTCTATTGCCTGTTAAATGATTGTAATTCAGAAACTTTGCTAGCACGAATAACTTCTGCTGATAATATGATATATTACATCATTGTGTAGTATTAGACAACTGTAGCTTCCCAAAAAAGCATTGCAACAAAGCTAAGTTGTTACCCCTTGTAGTAGAGTATAACATTCATAACAATGCTAGGGACTTGGTTACTGAATGCATAACATCATAATTACCATAACACACCAATATTCAATAAGTTTGGAAGTAGCAAAATAGGTGCAATCGGTAATTCATAACAAGTCTGCCAACACCGAATCAAGATCCAAGGCAATATTAACTGCTATCCGGTGAAAAAAAGTCTCATCTACTGGAATATCTTGCAGAATCAGCTTGCATTGTTGTCATGGTTCTAGCTCGGTTGAAGAGCTCCTTTTTTTCCCTTTAGTGTGCATCTATGTAATGGCTCTAAAACTATGTCAGTTTCAAAATATAATGCAGATTTACGGAGATATATACAATCCACGCCCGCCATCTGTCAAGTTTTGAAAGCTGGAATTAGGAAGGATGATCACATGGATAATTCATAGTGAGAGCACATGCACACATAACAAGCATAGAAATAACTACTGAACAATAAGGTCACATATCACAAAAAATAAAAGGACTTGAAAACAAGGAAAAATTAGAAAAAAGACACATACTCATGCTCACAGTTTGGCTCAAAAGTCAAAACTACACTGGCCCAGCCAAAGTTATGGTATGCTTGTCCCCAATTCTGTGCATTATATCTAAAAAAATTCCTTTTTTCTTCTTCCAAGGTATAGTTCCACCAAAACCCTTCCCCAATTAATATTGTAATTTTAAATTTACTTCAAAAAAATTGTTCGAAGTCTACCCCTGCCTTTTCACTCCTTACTTCTCTGTCCTACTGTTCTATTCCGAGTTCCAACTTCATATCAATTCATCTGGTTGAGTCCTAGTCATTCTATCAGTTCATAGTTTGGCTAGACTTCTACAATTCATTTGGTATACCTTTATTGTACAATACCAACAGATTATGGTTCGGTCCCTCCCAATTAGCTCTCATAAATTTTTGCATAAGCCATATAATAATGTAACAAGTCTCTGCACCTACTACTAAATGGTATGGGGTCAATTGTTTAATGAGGTTTTAATGCTAAAATATGAGGTTCTTAAAGTCTCTCCATTTGGATTAGCTTGCTCACTTGTAATCTACTGGGGATTCCAAATGCTTTAGCAAAGAACTGATTTGCAACTCTAGAATGACATGGTTAAGGCTCATCACATGTTAACATTTAGTGCTCGGCAGTTGGCACCCCTCCTTCCCTCAGTAGTTCTTCCTTTATTTCACTAAATCCTAAAACTATACCAAGAAATCCACAATATTACCTAAAACATAAAAATGAAATTCCTCCAAGGCTCTGTAATTTACTTAAATTGCCGAAGATAGTTTATCTCATTCAAAAGACTTCATAAGAATACTTAGAAAAAGTAATTTTGTTTCGTGAGCGTGAGCTGTGAAGCCATGGAGAATTTCATATTAATTATATAAAGCAATGGTAGTTCAATTTCTATTCTAGGCTAGTCTAACGTACATGTTGACTGAAATACAAATGGCTATAACATATGAATAAAAAAGACATGATTTGCGTACAGTTTATTTATTGTGATCTTGACAACATATTTTTTTTTATACTAGGTCTTGATAATTTTCATTTTTATACTAACTCCTAGCAATTAATTGCATCCAACCCCCACCCTGGCCCGACCCCAAAATTAAACAAAATATATTTACTGGCTTTTTTCCCGTGAGAACGTGCTTTAGAGCAGAGTGCTACTAACCTCATTCCAAGGATTTAAGCACCTAGGTCCATAACTTCTAAAAGCCAATTTGGAGTGCCAATTATTGTCCTTTAGAAAAGTTTTCAGCAATGAGGATTCTGAATGTGGGGACTAGGGGTGCCTCTGTAAGTTGAAGCATAACATCTTTGGAAATCTGACAGACACTTTCAAGGCATAAATTGACATTTTTACACAACAGGCATCGATATGAACGAATTAATATAAGAAGCAAGCCAATATCAAAATTTTAGACTTAGAAGAAATGAGAATCATTGGGCAAACTAGTGACGAGAGAAAGACGACAAAATGAAAGGTTTCAAAATGGTGCATGTTTGAGCTAATGTGTCACTTCAACGCATCACCATGTACGTTTAGTGCATAAAACTATAGTTAGTCAAACATTTTCCTTAGAAAATAAAGGTACGCACCAGTTAATGATTTTGATTGCTTATGATATAGGTAGTTGCCACTTCATCGTTTATTGCACTCTTGCAACTCGAACGATTGTGACCAGATTAATTGCAACACGAGTAGTGGGAAATCCCCTTGCCTTGAAATTGTGACTCTATTCGAGCAGTGCATGGGCGACCAGCTGGCCTCTTGATTCTGGGTGGCTGCAGAGGAAGAGGCCTTTATGATTACATTTTTTAGAATCTTCCTCAACATCTAACTGGATTTGGTCAAATGTTGGAACTGGAAGAATTTGATGCTCAAACAAAAGCTTTTGTTGGTCTACCAGGAAGACAAGATCACAACGAGGTCATAAACACTTATTCCATACTTGGGAAGGACTTTCATTGTTTGTGGACAAGGAATCCCTAAATAGTCCATCTTTTGGCAACTATAATAATGATGTGACAGATCCACATCATTGTTGTTATTTTTTCTATTAGAGACCATGAAGGTTTGGTTGAACATACATCTGTTGCTAAGGGATAATGCTCTACTCTTAGATTTTTCAATCTTTTCTTCAGTCTGGGGACCAACAGGTGCATACCACTTGGAAATGCTTTCGCTTTTTGCAGCCAAGAAAGTACGTTGTAAGAGTCACAGCATGCTCTTTGATGAAGCGATGAATATTTAGTTCCCGAAGATGATGCTTACCAAGCCATGCATTAAACGATTCAGCCTGATTTGAGGATAAGCAGTCCTATCTCTTTAGTGGAAAATACGCATTAGCCTAGTGTTGTGGCTTTTTTGTCCAGCCAAAGGGAGAAGTTTTTGTCCAACTTGTACATCTCATCATTCTGATGCATAAATTGCATATGATCACGAGCTCTCGCAAGATTGTGCAGGAGCTCTAATGCAGCATTGCATTTTTTCGTCTTCCATTCATTATTTTTCACCAAATATCTATGAAAGTTTTCCTTTAGGTGACAAAGACAATGAGAATTGCAGTCAACCCTAAATATTTTCTCGATGCCATTGACTAGACTCTTTTTCCTATCCATCGTGAACACAGAATTGGTATTCTTGTCCAGCACTTCTCGTAGCTCACTCGGAAATCACTCCCAATCAACATCATTCTCGGCGGAGGCTATGGAATATGCCAACGGATACAACCCATTGTTTGAGTCCTCAGTTAAAATCAAAGCCTACATGCACTATGGAAACTGGCAATGGACATACCATAAGCAACGAACAATTGATTAAGCCGGTGATTGTCTTCGGTTGATGTCTAGTACGTTGCACGTGTTTCAGGAATTATAGTAGTTAGGCATTCACATAACCATGGAACATATGCAGAACCTTGCGCTGGAACACCTCCCTCAATGCTAGCCTTTGCCCACTCTTACACTCTCAAAGCCTGACTATAGGAGATACGAACCTTATGATCTTCGTGAAAGATTGTTTGTAATCAGGCTCTCAACAATTTTCTTTAGAAACATTTCCCCAAGATACTTTGCCTTCACAACAGGGACGTAACTAGCATCATCAACTATGTTGTGCGAGTGAGTCACCCGCTGTGTAGGTTATTATTCCAACGTATTTTGAGTCCTCGTCGCATGCTATAATTAGATACTGTGGACATCCCTTAATGTTGCACATTGCCTTTAGGTAAACCTTGTTGTTGTAAACCTTGTTGTTGTCCTTCCACATGCACTTGAGCAAGAAATTACAAGCAACGCCGAAATGCTTTTCTATCTTTGAATACGCTACCTTTTTGAAAATTCACATCATCAACATTCGAAGCACTAACCGTAGAATCTCTGACCTGATTTTCGAGCGGATCATATACGGGAGAGGCATGTTCGAAGCCGGCTCAAGTTAGTTCCATTGCACTATCGATAACAACATGATCATATTCGGAGGGGGGTGGACTTGGTTCCATTTTGCTAGTGATAACATGAACTTCTTATATAGAGGAGGCTAAAAATTGTTTGGACTATTTACAAGCATGCTGGGAAGTTTAGCATTATCAGTAGGGTCAGGAAGATGAGCATTGTCACCCACATGGTGGATAGCAAGCTAAGGTATTGTGCGATGATTTGACGGCCTACAAACATGATTTTACATGTCAACAATCATGTCAATCACACAAGGAAAGCAAAAAGATAAGGTACTATTAAAGTCAATACCTCATGTTGGCTAAATGTGGTGTTTGAGGCACCGCCATCACTGATGAAAACATGAACTTTGGTTCCAGAATGTAAACGTAACATAAGATTCAAAGCACGCTGGTTTTGCAGCGCAATTAGTTGTCCCGTCTCTTCTTTCGTGTAAAACATGAATGACTTGTCACATGAATCAATACAATACGCTTCATAGGCTTTGGCTACGAACTAATCATAAAAAGTTGTTTCATCCACAAATAGTAGCTGGTTGTTTCCTCCTACCATAATACGGCCAACAACTTTGCGTTGATCACCCCTTCGGGGCAATAGCAATATAACTTCTTCATGCTTCCCATGTAGCAATTGCATATATCAATTTATCACAGAACACGACTTAAATAGGACAGTGACATGTCTTGTTCATGCATATCCATATTGCAAAATGAAAATTTTAAAATGCTTTCGTACACATAGTACAAGGTTAAAAGACAAAGCTAAGGAGGTCGAATGATCATTGAATGTAAATTAAATATCTATAGGTGTAATACATATTGCAAAATGGTTATTTAAACAACCAGCAAGACAATCAATTAGTAGTAAGGCCATTCATATTGCATCTACTCCTTGCAAAATGCTACTAACCATTGACCCATTATTTGTGTGCCAATAGATTTGTTTGGTTGCACAAAGGCTGTTAAGATTCATCACCTACTGAATGCTACTATTGAGGATGACAATTTGGAGAAGATCAAGTCAAATGGACGCATGGAATTACTACATGCTGAAATCACTTGAGACCTGGTCCATAGGAAGTCAATAAGCATGCACATGTTTGTTGCTACTGTTAAGGGATATTAATTTTCTTTGGGAGATTGTTGCTTCTATTTAGAAAATTAGTTTATATTCAAGTCTATAAATGTAAGCCTTTGGCTCTCCTTGCTATCAAAATTTTCTTGTGTTATCTCAATTGTCCAGTTCGATCATATTTGTTACAAAGACTTTGATGTACATTCGTGCTACGAACTTTACCATAAACTCTTATTATGCTGGTATTTGTTGATAGGCATGCAAGTTTATATTTCAATATACTTATAGGCCGCGGCAGAATAAAGGGCTTCCCTTTGGAGAAACCCTAACAAAGTACCCACCGTTGAAAGGTTTGATTTTGTGAATCAGGAATATACTTATAACCATCACCCTCCATGCCATGAGTTGTAGTACTCAGTATTTTCAGCTTGTTGTACTTGAAGTGTACCTCGAGATACTCCACTAGCCTAAGAACGTGTATATGAGGGCAAGCAAAAGAGATTGATTTGAAAGTACTTCTTTTAATAGCGTAAAGTCTTAAAACTCTCGTTAAAAGACTTTGCTTTATGAAAGCCATTACACTACAAGTCGTTTATAAGATCTGCTAACAACTTCAATGCCGTTCTTTTAGACTTTGAAGAGGAACATGAGTAAGGTCTGCCATTCTAAGCCCGCAAAAAAGAGTGACTTATTTGGGGCATCTGGGTGCCCTACACTCATATTTCTTACTACAATTGCATTTAAAAAAAGTGGACGGTGTATGATTGAATGGCAGAGAAATTGTTTAAGGGAAAAAGAGCAAGCAAATAAAGACATCAGTTTGCTAGAAATTCCTCCAACACTATGCTACCATTCGCAATGAATGGTACCACGATTTCACTCCGAGGGGTGCTAAAAATATATCAAAGTCATTAATTTTTTTATAAGTAATATAGTACACCAAAACATAGTGTACTTATCGATAATACACAAAAAAACATTTTAAAAAGTATCCAAAAGGTCTTATGTAGTTTCATGAGAGCCACTGTGAAGATTCTTCCAACTTTGCTTTCTTTTTTAAAAAAAATTCTATTTTGAAAAAAAAACATTTATTCATAAGCAACAAAAAAGCATTTTAACCTCCCAATTTTAAAACTAAATAACCAAACAAGCTCAAGCTCAAGTGCATGGAGTATTCTAGTGGGAAGTTTGAACAGTAACTTATATTTTGTATACTTATACACTTATATTTCCTATACATTCATTTTCTAAACTCTGATTCTAAGAAGTCTATATTAATTTACCCATTCAAATTATAATACCTTTGTGCCAACATTTGGATTAAGCAGGGAAACATACACTCAAATAAGGAGAACCTTCAACAAAAATCCTAAGAGTCTTACATTGTCAAGTAGCAAACAACAATTTAAAGTTCAACTATTCATTCTGAATTTCAGGCAACTAATGAACAAATAGCTAGGAAAAGAACCTTCAACAAAAGTTGTAAAGTCTGATTAGACATAAATTATGTACAGAACTCAACTCTTCCCCATGTCAAATATTTATTAACAGAAGTGTAGACATATAGCCTAGAATGCTCACACACATCACAATACTCAAATTGAGAAAAATAGTACTGGTATGTTTTCCCGAAAAAAGCTAAGCACACGTCGAAATATTTGAAGCAAGGCTATAACAACCTCATGAAGTCTCACTGCAAGATAGATGTATGTTGATGCGAAAAGGGGTTCGATGCTACGTGGAGGTGCCATAAAGGATGCAGTCTGAGTTAGCTTCCAAATAGGCAACGCGGAGATAGCAAGGACGGCGTAACGGCTGAGGGCAAGGCTCCCAGACAGGTCGCAAGGGCTAGCAGCGCCGCGCAGGCAGGGCGACGATGAACAGAGCCGATAGTCGACAGTCCGGGTTAAGGATGCAACGTCGAGGGTTCGGGGATGGGAGTCCAAGTGTGTTTCTCTCACTGGAATTTCAGAGAGAAAGTCTTTTTAGAGAGAGAAAGTGAAAAGTTCAAAATGAGAGAAAGATCTTTGAAAAAGTTCCAAAGTCCTCTATTTATAGGCAAAAATGTGCATGTGTCATAAGTTGACATGTGTCACCCCCTGGGAACGATACGTTGCCAGGAGGGGCGGCCAAAGCACTGATTCTCCATTAGGACTGCCGGTCCCTAAGTTCGTGCTGCCCTGCCCTTGCAGCATCTCTCTGCCTGTCTGAGGAGACTGATCATGCCGCAGTAGCATGGTCAGAGTAGCCCGTTGCCCCAGCCTCCAGTCAAGCCCTTACTGAATCCTATGAGGTGCGTCAAAAGACGTGCAGAGAACCTGACAGCAGTGATGGTTATCCCTATAGCCAACTGCCAGGCGGACTAGGCACGATGCCCTCCAAGGACCTGATCAATCCCGGAGTAACCCGTGGGTCATTGCCCTGGTGGTGTTGATGATCAATAGCAACATGAGTAATATGAGTGACCATGGTCACCACTTGGTGCTTAGGGTCCGTTGCGGTGAAGTCTTCGGGTCGGAGCTCCTTGCAAGTGTGATGTCGGTGGCTTCAAGGTTTTGATGACGATGGTTCCAGGGTTGCGAGCCCATCCTGCTGCGAGGACCATAGCCCTTGGTAATTGAGCCGGCAACGGCATACAGCCCGTCCCGCAGCTGATTAAGTCGGTGATGGCACTAAGCCCGTGATGGCGCTCAGCCCAAGCTGCAGGGAGAGGTCCTCGTGCCGGAGCACTACGAGCAGAGCCCCCAGAATGCTGCACACTCTGGAGAGTGGGTCGAAGCATGTTCCACGTCCATGGCGAGGGCGCATGGTGTGGTGAATAGGTGTGATGCCCGGAGGCTTGTAACATGGTTGTAGTGCATGGGCACGGCGACGACTGTCGCGAAGGTATACTTAGTGCCAGGGGCAGGTATCATCAGCGTGGCCCAAGGGCGCGGCGACGACTGTCACGGAGC
Source organism: Escallonia herrerae (assembly GCA_033070095.1). Classification (NCBI taxonomy): domain Eukaryota; kingdom Viridiplantae; phylum Streptophyta; class Magnoliopsida; order Escalloniales; family Escalloniaceae; genus Escallonia; species Escallonia herrerae. The sequence continues at coordinate 158,388 of JAVXUP010001109.1, forward strand.
AATACTTAGTGCCGGGGGCACGTATCATTAGCATGGCGCAAGGGCGCGGTGTCGCGGAGCAATACTTAGTACCGGGGGCATGCATCATCAGCGAGGCGCAAGGGTGCGGCGACGACTGTCGCGACATACTTAGTGTCGGGGGCACGTATTATCAGTAGGGCGCAAGGGCACAGTGAGGACTATCGTGGAGCAATACTTAGGATAGTGTGCTGTCGTCGTGACGATTGCGTGTGGTCGGTGACGAGCGCTAAGTGACCATTGGTGTTGAGCGAGCATGGTAGAGAGCGCGATGAGTGATGTCGGGGCTTTAGGAATGACTCTTGCAAGGCAAAAAGGGTGGCAGACCCCCTTGAGGAAGGGGTGGCCGACCCCTTTAGGTTAGAAGGGGGGGCCACCCCTCACAACAAGGGGGGGTGGCCGACCCCCTAAAGAAAAGGGAGGCCGACCCCCTTAGGAAGTGAGTGGCTGACCCCCTTAGGAAAGGGGTGGCCGACCCCCTTAGGAAGGGAGTGGCTACCCCCTTAGAAAAGGGGTGGCCGACCCCTTAGGAAAGGAGTGGCCGACCCCTTCCTTTTTCCAACAGTTTTACAGTGTTGATGTCGCTGCACTGGTGATGCCTGTGGATGCTCGAAAGGAGATGCGCTTTGACCTGGTTATGGCGTTGAATAATTAACTGTTGACTGGATGATGTGTCGCGTGACGCGGGTCCCCTAGCGGGCCCTGCTGGTCTGACTAGAATAGGGTATGAACAATGTATTTTGGGCCTTTCCTTATATTACTGTTCTCAGTGGTAATGCAAATTTATAGTTGCTTATGCTCTGCACATTTGGTTCTTTAGTCTAAACTTTCATATACTATATTTTTAGTCATATTCCTGTCAAATAGTTATTATGTTGGGTTCGACAAATATTAGTTGCTACAAGTTTTTGAGTGTTTTTGAGCATTCAATTATCTCTTTTCACTGCTCAAGTGAATTAAAAATTCCTCGGGTATTACTTAAGTAAAGTTGTTCCATGCTTGATCTAGACAATGCAGAAAAATATTTCTTGATTTCCTGGTTCATGCAAACTTCTTTAAGTAGTTGTATAGGATTTTAGTTACCAGTGCTAGATATTCCTCAAGCATGCGTTACCCTACAATCTCCATCTGTGAACAACATGTTCTCTGTAACTTCTTTAGCTTTATATATACCTCATCATGTTTTAAAGTTGGGACTTCTGCACTCTAATGTAGAACTTTGTTGTTCTTGAGTTTCGAACTGACATCATTGTACTCATATTTATTCCATGGATGTTATTAGGACACCAATTGGGAAAGCAACTATGAAAATCAAATTAGGAAAGCATCTCAATCAATAATCTAAAATGCTTAACTAATAGTCTGAAATGCTCAATCAACAATCTAAAATGCTCAATTGGGAAAGCATATGATCAATTAACAATCAGAAAATGCATACCTAAATCTGAAAATGATGAAAGCAGTTAACTAATTGACTACTCACAGGTCACCGGTCATTGATGCGTCATTGCCAACAGTGGGCTCTTGGCCGGTGGAGTCCTCGCCTCGCCATCGCCACTCGTTGATCACTGATACTTCCAGATCTTAATAGAGAAGACCTCCTCGGCCCTCGCTAGTCCACTCACCATCTTTTTCCACGGCTCCACTCCAGCCACTTGTTCCAAATCTAGGCCCTGCTTAACAGAACGAGTCGACTCGAGGAAGCAGGAGCCCCTACCAGCTCCCATGTTGGCATGTGCATGTGTTGCCGTTGGGGGTAGGTGTCTACCGTCTGTGGTTCAGGAGTGGGTGAGAGACTGAGAGACTTGGCGTAAGGCAAGTCACATTGCCACAGACACACACAGAGAGTCGCAGAGTTCCTTTTGACATGAAATGAATTTTTTTTTTCAAAAGTTGAGGGGTACATTAGCCCCTCATCGTGCAAACGTAAGTCCACCACTGTATTCACTTACCATGTTAGCATGGCTAGAAATTATATTTCGAAAAGACTACTCAGCCTTTCCTTGTGTCCTAGGAAAGAAAAATTGCATACCCTGGTCAAATCAAAGTACTACCAACTTTGCAACATATTAAACAGCTACCCTTATGCCTTCATCATCAATAGCAGTAAAAAGGATCACAGTCGCCGAAACTGCGGAGTTCAACTCAAGCAAGAATAATTACCAACTCTAACTAATTGCTACCTGTGTTCATCAATTACACTCATTAAACTACAGCTACAAAGAAAGACAGGCCTAACGCCCTATCCTGAACAAATTTCTCCACCTCCAATTCCCTCGTATCTTTATCAAAAACTTAACAAAATTAACATTTCATACAACCTATTTTAGATGATATAGCTTTAGACCCTACAACACCAATAATACAAAACTATGGAGTTCTAAATTGTTAGAAAGAAATCGTTAAATATGCAAAATCAATCTTTTGGAGATTACAAAACATCTAAGTAGTAAGAAAAACTTGTTGTTGGATAGCCTATTGGTCTCCCTAGCTTCAAAGACTTCAGCACCACTTCCTGTTAAGCAGTTGCAGCAGCTGCCTTAATCAACAACAATAGCAGAGGTGCCAATGAGAAAAAGATTTATTCAAAATCTACTAACATTGTCTATCAACCTTATAAAACCCAAAATAAAACTAACTTCCCTTTACATACATCGCATTGCAGTAGGTTATAATTACAAATGGCTTAATGGATGTTGGTTAATGCTTTGGTGCTTTGACACAATAGTAATAAATTACTCGTAGATTCAAGTATAACTCTATGTATCTCTATTATTCAATAGAACAAATGTTCTGCAATTAAGTAGCTAAGCCGAAGATCACCCATAATTAACTAAATTGGAATATGTAAAGAACAATAGCTATTCCACAAATATTCCATCTAAAGTTCCCAAACAAACATATAACACACTTTACTATCAAAAGTTCCTATGAACAATAAAGAACATCATATAAACTAGAATCTAAATAAAGAGTTTTTGGCCCTAGAAAAATTGGGAACTCCTAGAGAGAGCCGATACACAAGCCACTATCACCCCTAAAACCCAAGCTTCAGATTTATATTACCATTTTTTGGCAACAGGCTTCAAGTGAAAAATCCCCTCAATTTAGCCAAGACAAGGCTCAAATAATCTAGGTCCTGCCAAAAAAGTATATCTACACAAAACTGAGTAGCCTGATAGTGTTCAGGGGTTGACAATACCTATTACCAAAAGAAAAAGGGTTAACAGTACTAGGAAGGAAACCAATCCACTTGAAGCTCCAAACCAATTAGTGATAGCCTTCAACCTTCAAGGGTTGGCAATACCTATTGGCAATGGTAACCTGATTTTCTATGACAACTTATCGAGGAAAAAAAATTCTCTGACTCATATGACTTTGTTCCAAAATCTCAAACAGAGTGTTGATTCATGGAAAACAAGAAGAGGTAAACACAATTCTAGAGTATTAGTGTTGGTTTAGGGTACTACTAAAAATGGAGGTCCAACCTCACGGATACATTTATTTGAGATGGATAATTTCATCTTCTTTAAGTTCACGGACACATTTATTTTCCTTTCTTTGTAAGCCATCCTAATCCAACATGGAAAACAATTATTTTCTTTTTTGGTAAGTCATCCTAATCCAAAAACGTAAAGATCTACAATGAAATCAACTCTTAACAACATATCAACACATAAAGCTTCAAAGATGGACAAGTACCTAGACCAGAATTATAAGTGGAAACATCATAGCAACAATCCTTCAAGCTTCTAATTAAGGGTGCACACGGAACTAACAACGCTATCAAAACCCTAAACAATAGAAACAATTACAATATAGGTTCTAAAAGATGACATGGCCTTTGGCAATTTCAATACGACAAGGAATAACTCTTTAATCTTGTGAACTTGTAGAAGACCAATATGGAACAGAGGTCCTAATTAGATTCCAAAACCTCAAACATGTCACCTTTTACTTGCACAATGAGGCCTAAAACTTATACATTTCGCGCTTAATCATTCAAGAACAACTACGGTTAATTTGTGAAGATCCTTGAGATTAATTCATGATTTTTTGTAAATGATGGAGCTACGTTTTACAACCATGGAATTTTGAATGCTATACACATGGAGCCTAGATCTTAAGGATGATCTCAATGATGACCTGAAGATGCAAAGAAACTTGTTACCTTAGGTCGTTCACGTAAACAAATGTTGTCCTCCTGTATTAATCAATCACAATGACTTCATGCATCACTTAAGAACTTTTCATTCCTAACCCTTATGTCTTCTTTGGAGATCTCGATCCCCAACATGTGCCGTAAGAGTAGAATGCTCTCTATATTTTATTATTATGCATAATAACCAAATGCACCCCATAACCTAATAGCGATACTGACAAAACAACATTGATGGCAATTAAAACCCACTAAAGTTGTAAGCATCTCTATGTCATTTACTTTCACCCTCCTTATCATCACCATCTTTCTCCCTCTCCCTCCCTCCCTCCTTCCCTCTCTTCTCTCTGCATTTTCTTCAGGTAATCGATAGAAATGGCATTGGGAATTTTCTCATCGAAATGCAAGTGTTAGATAGTGTTCCCTCGAGCATCTTCTCACCATTTTGAGCTTGGATCAACTTGAATAAATCCTATGCACATACCATCAATGAAGTAAGGTGGTGACCAAAAAAAAACATACTACGAAGAATGTTAGGGTGTTAGCAAAAAAATAAAGTTTTTCTAACGACTATCTATGATTCTACATCTCGATATTTAAAATAAAATTATCATCGACAACCATGACAGCATGTAAACTGTTGAAAAAAGTATCCAACTTGTTTGAAGGGTATCTTTAGACGGGCGAGGTTGAAGCTTCTGCAAGTGAGTTAAACGGAGAAGGGAGAAAGCCAATAAGACAACCACAGATGCCGGAGCTTTAGATTTTGATCTTCACAGCGACATGCATGATACCCTATATTATTTTGGGTGGGTGTTTGTGTATTCATTTACGTGGGTGTGGATGTGTCTCGAGGGGGTGTGGGGGCCAAAGAGGCATAGGTACAGCAGGGGAGGAATCTGAGGAGGTAATGGTGGTTGAGAGTAGGGGTGGGGGTGGGGGATGGAAGGCCCAGATGCTGGTGTGTGCGGGTGCTCTGTGTGTGTGTGTGTGTGTGTGTGTGCTCATGGAAGTTCATGTGGTTTGGGGAACAGGCCATATGAAATTGGAGGGAAATTGAAGTGGCTATGGGTGGGTGGATGGAGTGGCTGCGGGGGAGGGGGTGTGCGGGTGCAAGTACTTTTGAAGGGAAAAATTGGTGGGAATCAGAAGTTTTTGGGAGAGGGGGACCAAAACAGGGGGTTAACGCTTTTGAGGCCAGGGATAATTTGGGAAGACCAAATTTAAAGATTTCGAACCCCCCCTAAACTCAACCCTTGTTCAGAAATTTATTTAACTCACCCCACTTTTTCATAACTTTTCAAAGCAATCCCACCTTTCACTAAGTTTTTATCCCCAAACCCCTCAAAACCTAATTTTCCCAAGAATAAACATGTTTCACGAACAAAAGGATAGACGTCTTAAGGTTTAGGCATGAAAGAGGAAAATGTGGGCTTTAGGTGTGAGAATTGAGTGACATGTTTCTAAAATGAATGCAATTATAGAAATCGGTTCCTTCACAGCCAAACAGTTCACTACGAAAAGAAATGGGGATGATTTCCACTCACTGAGCAACTTGATAAAAGATGGTCAATTCCTCCTCCATGACACCAACTCTGACTTTATGAACACCTTAAAAGAGGGCAACCACTGTGCAAATGAACTAGCAGAACTGGGAAAGACCAAAATGAGAGTTATGTGTTCCTTGGACAACCATCTTCCGAGAACGCTCCTTTGGTCAGAGCGAATGCGAAAAGGGTCTCTTAACCAGAGAATAAGTCTATGTTGTACTAAGCTACTATCCTTTTCATTTTCTTTTGTGATTGAGAATTTTTTTTTTTTAACTAAAGTGAAAGAGGCTAGGGTAATTCATTAAATTAAAATCCTTTTGTTAGTCAGATTAGTTAGTAATGTCTAGGGAAAAAAAAAACTATAAGCCTAACTTTGGAAAAGACTCAATGTCAATGGGGATTTTGAATCATATTCCATTTTTTTGGTAAAAAGTATGGTCAATATGAGGAGTCAATGAGGAGAAACTTCGAGGCAATTTCGTCCAAAATTTTAGTGAGACAGGGAGATATTTTTAGGGTAATTTCGATTTAGCCTTTTAGGTGATAAATGTCAAAATTTTAATGATCATGGGGAGATTTTAGGAGAACTTTTTAAAACTGAAATGACCAAGGATGTGTTTGATAATGCAATTAAGTACTTAAAACTTTAAGTTTTCAACGATTTTCAAATAAGTGCATTTCATAACGATTAATGTTGTATAACTCAAAAAATTTATTCTTATAAAATATAGACTGAAATTTTAAGTCAGTGTGGACTTACTTAATGCTTATTACTTAATTCTTAGTGAGACTAAGTGAAATGATTAAAAATTATTTAGTAAATTCTACATACCACCATGATGTCGCCTCAATTGATTTGCTAGTAATACCGCCTTCACCATACTATAGCCACCACCACAGCCGTTATTCCTCTTGCTAACACCACCACAATTACAACGACCTAGCCACTACTAGCACCACCACCACCACCACCACTACAAGGATATCGTCACCTCCACCACACCATCGCCGACATCACTACGTCCACGTCTACCAAAACTATCTAAACATCCACCATGCTACAACCATTATTGTCACGACCCAAACCCACGGGCAGGCCCACGAGTTAGGCACGTGACCGGCCACAGACCCAATAGACTCCAATTTAGGGCTCTGCCAGGCCTTGCTCGCTAAAACCTGTACACAATTCTAAAATCATACATTAACTAACACCATAAAATGAATTTCTAAAGATGCCCTTACAACTCTTTCACAAATCATCTCTACTGAAATCCTCCAAAGAGACCGAAGCATTTATTTTAAAGAAACCTCATAAAATTAAGCTACGAACAATTCAAATAAATAACTGGCAATTCTACAATTTCTCAAGGGCTTAAACAACTTCCTAATGAGCATCTCCTGCGACTTCATTCTCATTTCCCTCGTAATACTCATGTTCATCTAGTTGATCTCCTGAAAACATTTATAAAAAGGGGTGAGCTTGGGGCCCAGTAAGTACACAAACCATATCCCTAAAATAGATTTTGGGATTCATAAGAACATAAAACATGCCATGGGTTTCTTCAATTTAAAACTGGTAAACATTTCACAAGAGATACTATGCATATATATACTTTTGAAAGAAATTCATCCAAGATTCTCATAAACGAAGTATGACATCAAGTAGGCTCATCAACAACTATCACAGTTCATCATAACATAGGCATGTTGCGGTCAGCGTACGTTCCCCCCTGACTAGGACCCACAATCCCTACTCCACCTGGGATGAACATTATTTGGTCAGGGTATGCGCCCCCCCGACTAGGGCCCACAATCCCTCCTTCGTCCGGGATACATATTGGTGTGGATGCAAGGGCGCACCACGAGCAACAGTACTGTGCGCCAACGTATCGTCCCGTTGACCAGGACCCAACAATCCAACTTTCTCCCGTGGATATGGGGCGCAACAACCAAGCCATAATATCGTCTCATTCAACATATATGAGCCAACTTTAAAACACTACTCATAGAAAACATTCCATGGCATTTTTGATGTATTTTATCATCAAACAATTTACACAAAAGCAGTAGCGTGCAAAAAGGCTTTAAACTTTTAATTGGACAATTCATTTGTACATATACGTAGATGGAAAATAGGGTATACGGAGGAATATGGCAAGAGTACTTACCTTGCTAAGTAATTGGTTCTTGAGCTCGATCAACAGTCGCTCCTAGCTCTTGACTATCAAAACCTAAATAACAAATCATACGGATGTCATTTATTGTCGCTCGGGCACGTTTAGGTATTATGTTTCTTTTAGATGAGTAAAACTTTACCCAACCGTCCCTCGACTTATGTATAATTACCTATTTGCCCCCAATGCCTAAAGTATCTTATCCACCCAGATATTACCTAAAAGAGTCATTAGAATAATTTAATAACTATCGTGATAATAAAGCGCTACGCTATATCCGTTCGGCGCTACACTACTAAGAACGCTAAAAATAGCAAACGACTTTCAAAACTTTTGAAATTCTGGAATATACATTATCATAGCTACGTAAGACTATTATAAAATTATCATAATTTAATAACTTAATTTACTATTTAAAAAAATGTACCGAAATCTCTTTTATGAATAAAATTACTTAGCATGCTTATTGAACAAACAAAGCTTTGTACCGAAATCTCTTTTGTTTGTGCAAAATTAACATAAGTTACTTCTTTGAGTTTTGTCCAAATAATTTTCTAGATATGTTTTACAAATTCGAAAAGAAACTGCTGGAATAGGATAACTTTTAGCGACACTTTCGAGTTTAATTTTGAACAAACAAAGCTTTTCCCTCTCTTGCTACAGTATCATCTTCCCCATTTACACTCAGTCGTCCTTTTTTATCCAGAACCACCTCACCCCTTCATTTTCCCTCTCACTTACCACCTACTTTAATTATGGTTATACACATGTTATATACAAACCTACTCACACCATTCTTTCATAACCCATTTGGGTATAATACATTCTCTCAATTCCCACACAACACAAACCTGCCATGAGGTCTTCTGGTTCTTGTTTACTTCATGGACAACACCCAAATACATGCTTACATCCTTCTTACACACATGACATGAATATATGCATATATATCCACAACATTTTCACAACTTACACACCCTTTCACAGGCAGTAGCTTCCTTTATCTTGTGTAACCCATTCATGTGCAATCCAGTCTTACACAAATACACTAGAACCCACAAATTTACACCCAACTCACATATATACACTTGAACTTACATATGAAAATTTCACACCCACTGCCGCAACTCTTTTTCATCTCCTTTCTTCAACTCACTCAACACCCTCTCGAAAATCCCATGCACACAGCTGCTATCCTTCCTTCGGCAGCTTTACACTTCCCCCCATGCCCAAGGAGGCTCTTAATTTCCTTATACAAACCATTCCATGTCACAAAGACACAGATCAGCCCCTCCCTCACCTTCCATAGCTATTCCCAAACTCCTCCCTGGTTCAACTGTGGCTACGCCGGAGTATTTACTCACGGCAGCCCTGATATCATGGCAGCCCCTCCACGATTCTCTTTTCTAAACCATTAATACTTAGCAGATTAACCCAAACACCCACTCATCTCCACCAAATTCGTTAGCTATATAAATATATATATATATGTGATGTCTATACATGCATGTCAATATGAATATGAATAAATGAGAAGAATCCTTACCGCGAAGATTCGTCGGAAACTCCCCACGTTCTTCTTTCCTTCTGCCTCTCTTGCTCTCTAAGTTGCTTCCCGAGAATGAAAGTTAAAAATAGGGCCGGCTGATTTATAATCATTACCCGTTATATATATATATATATATATATATATATATATATATATATATACAAACTCCAATTCTAAAATTCCCAAACTTCCCCAAATTTTCGTTAGCTATTGAATTTTTTTACCCGCGGCCTACTATTATTGCCAAAAGAAAAGACCCAAATAAATTACTTACGATAAACTATATGTTAGCAAATTATTAACGACTGTTACACTAACTCGCTCTGCTAAGTGTCGCTAAAAGGGGTCACGTAGAAAATATTAATGCCAACAAAAGAATTTCGTCGCCAAAAGTTCATAAATTATTGTTTCGCTAATTATCACTAATACCTCAATCAATGTTATTAATAACTGATATCGTAAATCATATCTTATGATTTCAATTTTGTCGATATGATCGTAATTCTAGTGTTCCCCAATTTTGTCGTTGTAGGCCGCCTAAATTTAATATAGGGCTAATTACACCTATGTCCCTGAGGTTTGGGGATAATTACACGCGAGGACACAAAGTTTCAAAATGTAACATTCCGTGACCAAAAATGTTTCAAATGTATCACCCGTGTCCATTCGTTAGGATTCCATCCAAAAAATATACTGTTCATCATTACGTATTTTAAAAATGGCAATACTGCCCTTGTACAGTATATCCTAAATAATTTTTATAATTTTCAAATTAAACCTTAATTTTTTCAAAACCCTTATTTACAAATTAGGGTTCAATCTTTAATTTCTCAATCTGCCAATTAGGGTTTCAATCTGCCATTTCTCAAAAGTCTAAATCTGTTAATTAAGGTTTCAAACCCTTAATTTGCAAATTAGGGCTTCAAAATCGGCGGCGTGGTGCGACGGAGCTACCGGCGGCGTGGGGCGATGGAGCTGCTGGCATGGAATGAGGGAGTGGGTTGCTGTGGGGGAGGAGAGAAGAGATGAAGGGGAAGGGCGAGGGGGATGCAGATGGGGTGGGGAGGGGTGGGCGATGACGAGGAAGGGGAGGTAGACGGGGTGGGCAGTGACGGGGTGACGAGGAAGGAGGAGGCATGCGGGGTGCGACGCCGGGGAAGGGGAGGCAGGCGGGGTGCGGCACCGGGGAAGGGGAGCAGGAGGGGTGCGGCGCCGGGGAAGGGAAGCAGGCGGGGTGGGTGGGTGACAGGGAAGGGCGAGGGGGATGCAGATGGGGTGGGGAGGGGTGGGCGATGACGAGGAAGGGGAGGTAGACGGGGTGGGCAGTGACGGGGTGACGAGGAAGGAGGAGGCATGCGGGGTGCGACGCCGGGGAAGGGGAGGCAGGCGGGGTGCGGCGCTGGGGAAGGGGAGCAAGCGGGGTGCGGCGCCGGGGAAGGGAAGCAGGCTGGGTGGGTGGGTGACGGGGAAGGGCGAGGGGGATGCAGATGGGGTGGGGAGGGGTGGGGGGTGGGGTGGTTAGAATTAGGGTTTTTCTTTTTCTAAAAAGAGACAATGGCATTTAAAAAAATAACTTTTTAACATAAGGGCAATAAAGTCATTTTGTTAAAACCGTTAGGATTTTTAGGGTTCCGTTTGTCAATGGACATAAGTGTTACATTTTGAAACTTTGTGTCCTCGCGTGTAATTACCCCCAAACCTCAGGGACATAGGTGTAATTAGCCCTTTAATATACCAATGCTAGGTGACAATTTTCCGCTAAAAAGATGCAAATATTCTTACTTGTAAAAATGTCAATTAAGAATTAAATAAAATTTGTTAAAAATTACTAAAATTCAAACCTAAGATCTGGGTATTACAATTATCATGATCATTAAGTTGCTGCCTATCGCTACCACCACAATTAACAACACCACGTCTTCAAGCACCACTGCTGCCACCATTGCCATCTTTTCGCTGCTGCCACCACCACAACCATTATTACACCATTGCCACTACCAGCACTACCACCAATACGATTTTGCCAAAAAAGTTATAAAGTACATAAATAAAAGAATAATTTTGGTAAAGCAGACAATTTATAACTTGAAACAATTTTTAGACATTTGCTTTTAGTTTATAGAATAGGTTAACTTATTTTTCAGTAAAAATTCAACTGCTTAAAGTTTTTAGTTTTACAAATTTAGCGTTTAACTTTTTCAGCACTTAAATTTCAGTTCTATCAAATAGCCCCTAAGTCGGATTAGTTACTAAACATAACTAGATTCTCTAGAAAATAGGTATTATTAAAAACGGAATAACTTGATATGTGTGCTTGTTCATATAAAATTGGAGTGATAGAAGTCGATAAAATAATAATAATTAAGTTTAAAAAAGGAAAGAGGATGGAGTCAGTAATTAAAATCAATTGGATTAAAAAAATTAGTTAGTCCACATGGCGTTATGAGAGGACATCCAAGTAGGGGCCTACATAACAACATTATGTTAGATTCGGCTTTATAATATGTATGTCAGATTTGATGTTTTTCCAATAAATCTAAAAAAAGGGGTAAGTAGTATAATGAGCATAGAGAGAGCATGGTTTTAAGAAAATTTTGCATGTCAAGAGAAATGTGCAATTTTGAGTGACTAATAAAGCAAGAGAGAAAGAGATTGTTTGAATAATTAGGAGAGAGAAGAATGATGCATCTTAATTAGGATAATAAAGAGATTATGGGATAATTAACGATTTAGATTTGGCACAATAGAGAACGTGCATAATGAGGAGAAATATATTAGAAATTCAAGAATATTGAGCGAAACAGAGAGGAGAAAGGAAGCTGTAGCATAATTTAGTTTGGAAGAGAGAGAGAGAGAGAGAGAGCATGGCAAAATGAACAGAGGGAAGGGGAGAGATAGAGAGAGAATATGGCAACTTCTGTGAGAGAGAGAAACCAAAATTTATGAGGGTAAGTATTAAATAAGTAGGTGACCAAAATAATTTTAAAATTCAAGTTGTCAAAGGTTATATGGCAAGAACATAAAGTATCCAAGTAAGCGGTAATGTGACAATTTTCTCTTAGCTTGGATTTTAAAATATATGTAATACATTTCCACAATGACAGGCAAGAGTAAGCAGGTGATTACCTCCAATCCATTGTGTTATAGAAAAAGTTTGAACTGGGTCTTACCTCTTAAAACTACATTACGAGTGAAGCAATTGATTGTAAAAGAAAAGTGAACTGTATTTAGTGAATATTTTTTTAAAACTCAGTCTTGCTTAATCCAAGAGGAAGATAATAGGTCGTAAAACACTAAATAAGAAAAACATGGAGAATCACTAACATGTCCGGTTGAAGATCACTTACATCACAAAACCCTGTCGATCCTAGAGAGACAATTAAGTTTTGTGATTATGGGGATCTTCTGGCCAAACTAGCAACTTGGTGAGACTGTTTCCACTTATTGCCAACAAAATCGCTTGCTACAGGATCCTACACGGAGCCTCGCAAGAGATTAAAACACCGAGATGCATTAACCGGTGGAATCCCTGCCTGAATTCATCAAACTTGAAATCAGAAATCTAAAGAGAAGTAGAAGCTTCTCACTCTAGAATTCTCCTTCACTCAATGTCCACAATTGTTTGCATAACTAGTTACGTCAGACTGATGAAATAGCGTGTTAATAAATTGGGTCAGTGGACCCATTATCCGTCCACTAACAAATAATGTGTATTTGTTAGTCTGGATAATTACAGTTAATTAGAGGATATTTATCTCCTAAGTGTTTGATATAAATACAATATTTATGTCTTAGGTGTTTGAGATAAATACATCTTTATCTCTTAAGTGTTTAAGATAAAGTATGTCTCTAAATACTATCTATATATAAAGACTAGATATATCCCAAGAAATAAAAGTCACAGACAATAAATCACAAGACAATTTCTCTCTCTATAGCACTCTCTCTAGAGCATTACCAAGCTCTGGGATTTGGTTCGTGGACGAAACACTCGACTCTAGTAGCCGTTTTCGTACCTGCAAAAAAGATCAAGCGTGTTGGAGGCTCATAACAATAAAGATCCATCGTCGGAATTTTCGGAGACTTCATACGGTATGTTTCTGAACCCACTACGTATTACGCGGTAGCACATTAATTGTTACAATATTGGTATCAGAGCATGATTATGTGCATGTTGCGATTTTTTTTGAATACATGAATGAGACCCATTATAAAAAATTCAAAATTTTTGGAGCATGTTATTCTGAAAAATAATTATATGGTTTTTTTCTTCTATGGTTAAGGAGGATGAACTTCATAAAATTTTGTGATTATTGGATGCATGGTTTGTGAGAAATCACAATTTTATTTTTCAAGAAAATTGTATTTTTTTTTAGTTTTGGGACTCAAATTTGGAGCATGATATTCAGTTTTTAGCATGATCGGTTGATATATAATTAATCTATGTCACATAATCTTTTCAACGATATATGGCACGCATTATTTGGCCTAAAAACGAGAGAGATATGATCTTCGAAAGTTGGCCTGGCCGCATGGCTGCGGCTGTGAAAATTAGGGTTTTCTAATGAAGAAGATGAACAGTGTTATACGTGCGCCACGAGCTCAAGAGGAGCCGCCACACGCCTAATACACCATGAGCGTGTGCCACGTACACTCGCTCACCCACACCCCACGCTCCGTCACGCGCCCGAACACGTGCGTGCCACGCGCCAGGCTTCATCCACGCGCTACATGCCCACGTGCTTCTCACGTGCCTGCCAGAGACCCCAGATGCTGCCCCACATGCATGACAGCGTGTGGAGGCGCGTGGGGGCGCGTGATGGCTATTTCCAGCCGTGTGTGACCCCACCTCCAAGGCGTGGAGTATTGTCTTGACTTTTTGAGTTTTTCTCTGGTGTTAAATTTACCTTTATACTCTCTATGTGTGTTATGTTTAATTTTTAAACTATTTTTTCTAAAGAAATTAACTTTAAAATTTTTGTTTTACACACACAGAATTTTTTCTTTAATTCCAGAGGGTATATTAGGGTTAAATTTACTGTTTGTCATCTTTTAAGTATTTATCCCTCATTTTTATCTATTTGGGAGTATTTTGTGGTATTTTTTATAATTCCAAAAATATGAATAATGCGCAAATATTATTTTTTGCACTTCATGGGCAGAAATAAATATTTTGAAAAACTATATGACATAAATGAATTATGTTGTATTTATTTGTTATTATTGGTATTATGGTTTAAATATGTTTTTGTTAAGGTATATTTGTTGGGTTTTGGTAAGCCCACACGTTTTAAAACCAATTTTTTTAAGGCCTTCTCGCTCGTTTTTCTTGGAAGGAGAATGTGGCATATTCATCCATTTATTTGCCTTTTAACTTGTTATTTGAGCATGCTAGTATTAGGTTAAGTAGATGAATATTAGATTGGCATTCTAAAGAAACTTATATTTATGTGTTTATTCTTGTTTTAAGAAAAATCTTTTGAGAATAATGTGCTGTGCGACATCTCCATTTGTTTTATTGGAGTAGTTTCTAGTAGGATTCTCAAAGATGATGCATTTTATTATTTTCCTGTATATTTTCAGAAAGCCTTGTACGGGAATGTAATTATTCAAGTCAAAATTTTCTTAGCATAAGTTATTAGAATGCCAACAGGGCTCAATGGAGTCCTTGCACACTTCGTTGTATGGTGCAATTTTATATTGTTCTAAATTATCACGCGGATGATTTATTACATTGTGGCTTATATGATGATAAAATTTATTGCGAAAAATTACTTGAAAAATATTTTTCCAACTCACATACATGGGAGATGATTACGAGCTTAGCGAATTTTCGATTTCATGATGTGAGGAAGGATTATATTTTTCATTTGAATTTTTTGAGATAAATAGAAGGATGTAAAATTAATGTCTTTTTTCTTTGCGCAAACTAATGTAGTGAGTAGAATGGCCTCCAAGAATGTCAGAGCTGATCTCGTTAAGGGTGAGAAACTTAACGGAAATAATTACGATGTTTTGCACAAAAAGATGAAATTCATGTTGAACGAACAAGGGCTCGAGGAGCACTTGACTAAAGAGATGGTCACGCCCACTGAAGGGCAGCCTCTAAAAGACCACGCTCCTTACCAGAAATGGAATGAAAAAGATCGTAGTGCGCACTACACCTTGTTGAGCAGCTTGTAAAATGATCTTCTTAGGAAATTTGATGAACTTTCAACTTGCAAAGCTTTATGAGATCAACTCAAGTTCTCTTTTGGTAGAACCTCAACTACGCGGCTTCGTAGCCTTGTGATCAAGTTTGATAGCCTATTATGAGTGAACATCTAAGGGTGATGTCCAATATGATTGGTAAGCTGAGGGATGAACAGCAAGTTAGAGCTGTAATAAGGTCCCTTCCTGCCTCATAGGCCAATATGAAACAGATACTGACCCATAGTGAAAACATCAAGAACTTTTCTGATGTTTCACAGCATGTCATCCTTAAGGCTGAGACTCAAGATGCTGACAAGACTCTTACTTATGTCGCCCAAGGGGGATAGCGCAATGCAAATGGCAAATGCGAAAGACAAAATAAGAAAGGCAAGAAAGGTGAAGCTAGCACTTTTGTGTTGAAGGAAGGGAAAATGAATAAATGCAAGAAAGGAAAATATGGTGGGAAAAAGGATTTGTCTAAAGTCAAATGCTTCAACTGTCAATAGCAAGACACTTTGCTGGTGATGGTACTAAGCCGAAAAGGGTACCTTCTGAATCTCTCTCTCAATTATATATTTTCTCATATGTGATGGTTGCTCATTCCCAACCTGTGTGGTTTGTGGATACAGGTGCAACAAAACATGTAGCACGTGATTGAGAGAGGTTCGTAGATTTTCACCGGATCCCAGTGGGAAGAACATATATTTATAGGAAACAATAGCTCCGAGGAGGTGCTAGGGGTTGGTTCTTAACAACTCAAGTTGTGCACTGGATGCACATTGCTTCTTGAGGATGTGTGATATGCACCCACTATTCGGCTTAATCTACTTTCAGTTACTGCTTTATTATACAATGGTTTTTCTTTTATTTTTAGGGGTAATAAGTTGGACATCTTTTTGGATGATGTTTTGTTCGGACATGGTTTTTGCATGAATAGTCTTTTTCAATTGGATTTAATTGATTCTCAGTCCTCTTATTCTTATGTGGCGAATGATAAATATGTTAATGATTCTGCCACCTGGCATGCAAGACTGGGCTACATAGGCCAAGATAGAATGACTCGTTTGGCTAGAGAAGGCCTTTTAGGCTTACTCGCACGAGTCAATCTACAAACATGTGAGACTTGTTTGGCCAGTAAAGCATGTAGGAAGCCTTTTGGAAAGGTTGTGAGAGCAACTCAACTAATTGAGCTAGTTCACTCTGACATATATGGACCTATGAGTGTAAAGGCATGCCATGGCGCCTCTAATTTCCTTACATTGATAGACGATTATACGTGATATGGTTACGTTGATCTGATATCTCGCCACTATAAAGCTTTGGATTGTTTCAAAGGCTTTCTCGCAGAGGTTGAGAATCAGAAAGAAAAGAGTTTAAAAACTCTTCACATTACCCGGGGATGCAAATATTTGTTCGATCACTTCAAGAAGTTTTGTGATGAAAAAGGAATACGTAGGCAGCTTACTATTCATAATACTCCATAACAAAATGGTGTTGCGGAAAGAAGGAATGTAACATTGTTAGATATGGTTAGGTCTATGAGGGCGCAAGTAAACCTCCCAATATCTTTTTGGGGGGATGCTCTTTTGACTGCAGCCTATATACTTAATCGTGTGCCATCACAATCAGTCAAATCTACCCCATATGAGTTTTGGAATGACAAAAGCCAAATTTGGATAGCTTGCGCCCATGGAGCTCAGCAGGTTACATTCACAGTACTTCTCGTAAGTATGGAAAACTAGGCCTAGAGCTAAAAAGAGTATTTTCTTGAGGTATTCTGAAAAATCTAAAAGCTATGTGATGTACGGTGAGCATCCAAATGGTGAAAAGACTGAAATAGAGTTGTGATGTCGATTTCATAGAAATTGATTTTCCTAGCATTAGAGACGCAAGTAAGAATCTTGACCTCTATGAGTTAGAGGAGGTAGAAGCCACTTTACCATCTCCAAGCAAAGGTGGGGTATTAGTTCCTCATCCGGTTGTCGCTGAAGATAGTATAAGTGACCTTCAACCTAGTAGGAGCATACCAGATAGTGGGAGCACACCACCAGGACCATCAGCTCAATAGGATCTCAACTGTGTAGAGGTGCACGGGGAAGAGTTTCACTTCGTCGTTTTGAGATTAACGGAGAAATTCTCATGTGCACTATTACTGATGAAGATAAGCCCACTTCTATGGAAGAAGCCTTATCTTCACTTGCTAGTAATTAGTGGATGGCTGCAATGAAGGATGAGTTGAGCTCAATGGAGAAGAATCAGGTCTGGGAGTTAATTGACCTTCTGCCAGGGCGCAAGACTGTTGGAAACAAGTGGGTTTTAAAAGTCAATCGTAAGGCAGATGGGTCAATTGACAAGTATAAGGCACGTCTTGTGGTGAAAGGCTATACCCAACAGCGGGGTGTGGACTATGAAGACACATTCTCCCTAGTGGTGAGATTTGCTTCAATTCACCTCATCCTAGTTATTGTTGCCCAGCAGGATTTAGAACTTTTTCATATGGATATTAAGACTGTGTTTCTCAATGGAGAACTAGATGAAGTGATCTATATGGCTCAACCTAAGGGTTTTGAAGTCAAGGGACATGAGCGAAAAGTTTGCCAGCTCAAACAATCGTCTAGGCAGTGGTACTTTAGGTTTTATCATGCCATTACCTCTATAGGTTTTGAAATAATTGAACAAGACTATTGCATTTATGTAAAATGATCCAAGAAAAGTATTCTGATCCTTTCTTTGTATGTGGATAACATTATTTTAGCTGGGAATGACATGAGTTCCTTTGTCGCCGTTAAGCAGTGGTTGTCCTCAACCTTTTGAGATGAAGGACATGGGAGAAGCTAATTATGTTCTCGGGGTCAAAATCATACGTGATCGTCCAAAGAGACTTCTCGATTTGTCTCAAGAGACATACATCAAGAAGGTTATTGAACGATTTTGTATGCATACCGCAAAACTATAGACACTCCAATGTACAAGGCATGTACTTTAAGCACAGACCAATGCCAAAAGAATGATGAGGAAAAGAATCGGATGTCCAAAGTGCCTTACGCGGCTATAGTAGGGAGTCTGATGTACGTTATGTTGTGTACGCGTCCAAACATCTGCTATGCCGTTGGAATGGTGAGTCATTATCAGAGTAATCCTGGACCCGTTCATTGCAATGCAGTGAAGAGGATTCTTTGATACCTACTTAGAATCGATGATCTCATCCTATGTTATCACGGTGGAGACTTGAGACTGAGAGAATACAGCGATGCTAATTGGGGCGGTGATAGAGATGAGTGTAGATCCACTTTCAGGTGGAGCTATCTCTTGGTGTAGTAAGAAACAGTCTTAGATCGCCCTATCCGGGATGGAGTCAAAGTTTTGTTCAGCAGCAGTTTAGAAAGCTGTTTGGTTAAGGTTATGCATACAGGCTCTGAGGGTTACAGCTCATGAAGATGAGGCTGTCACTGTTCATTGTAATAATACAACGGCCCTAGATTTTGTAAAGGACCCCAAACATCATGGGAAGACCAAACACGTAGGCTTTCTTTATCACTTCATTAGAAATTTAGTTGCGCAGGGAGAGGTAATCATGAAGCATATACCTACTAGGAGAATGGTGGCTGATCATTTGACCAAGCCTATTGCTACAGATGTTTTCTTTTCTCACATTAGGATTATGGGACTACGTAGGGTTTGATATGTTTCTTATGGCATCTCATGTACTTGACATTATTTATTTTATTAAATTTCCATTCCTTGATTTGAATTTATTTTGGAATGAATGGATAATTTTTGTGATTACATATACATTCTTATTGAGAGTGTCACCAGGCTTGAACTGACCCACTCACACGAGTAATTCACTTTGGCGCTAAGATAGCGAGCAAGATGAGACATAATTGTCTTAGGCGCCAAAAGGACGAATAAGATGATACAACTTGTAAGGCAAACATGTCGCCTTAGTTGGAGCTAATATGAGACCTAAAAAGATAGGTTGATCATAAACTATCTCCACTACTCTATGTAGCATGTTTACAGCCGAATGTGAGATTTTAGGCAGGCACTATAAGAGTGACTGGGCTGAAAAACTCAGGTTAAGCACTTGTACAGTGACTAGACTCAGATTCATATGGTGTATTTCATTATACATCTATGTGACACGCCTTTGTGGGTTACGTCATAGCATGCAAATCATACTGCATGTGCCAAAATGTAGACCGACAGTAGGAGTGATGAATGAATCCCTACTTCATCACTGTGTGAGCCACTTGGATTGCTATATTTTTGATCCTACACAGTACCCTTTTTACCTTAGACTATGTCATGAAGATGATACTCAATGTCATTACTTTAGCATGTACCCTTAGATCATGGATGATGTGGTCTCGCGGGGCATGTCTAGGAAAGCGGTTGGTCTAATTGGAATGACATGAGGGCTTTAGAAAGAAAGTTCAATATTACACTATGTTGTGTGATTCATATCCCGGGCGACTTTGTCGATTTTTGGTGCGATATGAGTCATGAATACATAACACATGGGAGGTTCAACACTGCTCATTATGAGGGATTTGAGAGTGCTTAATCTGGTGTAGTTGAACTATCTGTGGTACATATGAGTTTTTTGGAGTGACGTATTTTGTTAGTTTGGTAATAACCTAATACAATACTCCTCAACTGGACATCATTTCTCGTAGGTCACACGTTCTATTTCCTGTATGAAGAGATGAGTCGACAAGAGATAAGGAGGGGCTGTACGATTTATTTGCCCAGTGTGTGGGCGAGTAAGAGCTGTTAATAAATTGGGTCAGTGGACCCATTATCCGCCCACTAACAGATAATGTGTATTTGTTGTTTGGATATTTACAGTTAATTAGATGATATTTATCTCCTAAGTGTATGAGGTAAAACCTGTCTCTAAATACTATCTCTATATAAAGACTAGAGATATCCCAAGAAATAAAAGTCAGAGACAATAAGTCACATGACAATCCCTCTCTCTATAGCACTCTCTTTAGAGCATCATCAAACTCTAGAATTTGATTCGTGGACGAAGAACTCGACTCTAGTAGCTATTTTCATACCTGCAAAAAAGGTCAAGCATGTTGGAAGCTCGTAACAACAAGGATTTATCGTCAAAATTTTTGAAGACTTCATACGGAATGTTTCCGAACTCATTATGTATTATGTGGTAGCGCATTAATTGTTTCAACATAACGATTCATTCATCTTTAGATGGGGAAAAAATCATCAGTCGTAATGCCATGAAGGTGATCAGATGAAGCAATAAGTAGCAAGTAGAGCGGGACTAAGTCTCTAAATTCCGACCCCAACTAGTCCATGTCTATTTCGACTTCGAACTTCATTGTTGGGCAAGATGCGAAAAGGTAGGAATTTAGCCCGTTATTTTCTATTTTAAAAAATTGAGATATATATATATACACACACACACACACACACACACACACACACACCATTAAAGAGGAGTTACAAAACAGTCATAACCATCAGTTACAAAGTAAGACAAACACTTAAGCATGACAGCCCCATGCCAAAATAGGCTCCGAAAAATTATAGAAAAAATTAGCCTAAATCAGACACAAAAATCAGGAGGAAGAGCTCATAAACTCTCAGCAGCAGTGGTCGAAAAGGAGACCTCGGCCTGTACACGATCAAATCAAGTCTGCTGGAAACCATGGCCATGTTGAAGATCAAGAGAAGCAGGCGCTGAAGTTAGAGATAAAACTCTATCTTTACCCATCTAATATGCACTGAATGCAAGAATTGTCAACTAGCAGCTACCTCAAAAAAAAAAAAAACTGTATACTACGCCGCACACTTCTTTTAGTCTGTTCAAATAATAATTGTGACGCAGTTAAAAGGATAATATGAAGACAGTGTAAAGGATAATCTGCAGTTAAAAGGATAGTCTGCTTTTTTTTATTTAGGATCCACAAGTCATTGTCATTTTAGCCAACTAGTATTCGTGCTAGAGATGTCAAACGGGCCGGGCTTGGGCCGCCCGGCCCGGGTCCAGCGGGCTTTAAGCGAAATCGGGCCGGGGCCGGGCCAGGGCCGCAGCCATCCGGGCCGGCTGAGGAGAAATCCTAGGCCCAATTTCTAGGGCCGGGCTTGGGCCGGCCCGGGTCCTTTTTATTTTAATTTTTTTTAAAATTTTCTTGTTATTCAATTTTAAATTTCATCTTTAGGCATGTCCAATTTTCAAATTTTGACAAATCTAATTTTTATCATTTTATTTCATTATATGTAATATTCATATATATGTATGTATGTATGTATAGATATATTTATTTGTCTCTCATTTTATTTTTTGCTATATGTTAAATCTTTTCTTACTCTTCTTGGTGATCTTTATTAATAAAATCTGAACACATAACTAGCCGTTATATTGCTGTTGGGGGGGTAAAAGTGAAATTTTGGGGGAATATATCCGTTGGAGGAAAGAGGGGGAGAGAAACAAAAAAATTCAAACAGGTGGGGCCGGAACCGGGCCAGAACAGGGCGGTGCCGGGCCCGGGCTTTTTCCCAGAATTTTTCGGCCTGGTCCAAGCCCAGGCCCTAAACCCAATTCCTCCTGGCCAGACCTGTTCGTGAACGGGCCGGGCCGGCCCAAACTTTTTTCGGGCCGGGAGCGGGCGGCTCGGCCCGTTTGACATCTCTAACTCGTGCATGTCCGATAGTGCAGACCGTTAAGAAAATCAAACAAAGGGGGCGGCGGCGGCGGTGCAATTCCATTTCAAGACAAAGGGTGGCTCCCATTTCCCATCCACCTATTATTCTACTATTATAATTATAATAACAATCATACTAGTGATGATAATTTGTCATAATAGGTCATTTCTTAGCTGCATGGGCTTATGAACTTTACACCTTTGAAGTCCACTTGCCAACCAACACGTTTGCCACTTGCAAACTTAAAAATGAAAGAAAAAAATTGTCAGCTAATTAGGGTTCAAGTCCTTATCCTCAACATCAGAGGTGTTGTGTTGTACCACATTAGTGACAAAAGATTATCACGGGAAGTTATTTGTCACTCTTATTGAAATTTATAATGATGATTTTTTTAGTTAAAAAATATTTAGCGATATTTTTTTTGGTACAGTATCTCTGCTATATAACAGAGGATCATGATATGCTATTTTGGTACCCCTTCGTAACAACAATAGAGAAGTTGTTAGATACTTTTACTGACTTTTAATTAATGACGCTAAAGAGTGCCATTATAAATTATTACTGAAAGTGCTGATAATATAATATCATTAATAATTTAACGATAATGAATTATCATTATGTAAGAATTGTAGCTATCTTCCTACAACCTCTGTAGCGACCAAAACGAAAAATGTCATATCGCATGAGACTGCTTAGTCTACATTCTTTTTACATATCATTGTTTTAGGATTTTGGCTTAGATACAGTTTAGTTAATTTTTTTTTTGTTCAGTTGTCTCAAATTCAAATTTCTTGTTTTTGCTATTCATTTTATTTGAGTACTCTAACATACTAAATATAAATGTTATTTAGTAACTCCATCTTGTAAGCCTACAAAATTAAAGTCTGACACGTGAACATGATAAAGAAGTTGGAGATTTAAGTCGCATTTCATTCCATTTCAAACTGGTTATGAATATTAATGACATGTGACCATCAATGGTGAGTGAAGGCAATAAAGGCTCATAAGCCATTAAACTTATTTTTAAGAAGAGAAGCGACAATTTGTGTACAATCGTAACTAAAAGAGGAGTAATCTTTAAAAGTTACGAAAGATATGGACATACAGTTTATCAGTTATTTATGAAGACATGAACAAGCAGCTTCGGCAGTTGCAAGACAGTTATCCTTGAAAAAGGATAAAATGAAAAAACAAGAGAAAAAAAAAGTCAACATCCAAAAAATTCATGACTTGATTTTATGTCTTTTTCTTCTTATTTATGCTAGAAACTCTGCCATCTATCGATTGTGATCTTCATATTCTAGGCCTGAAAACTTTAAACTGTGCAACGTTCTCACATTAATAAAAACCTTTATTTATCTTTTCGGGAGCACTGTTTTTCTTTATTAGTTTACTTTTCTATTTTCAAAGAAGTCATCAGCAATAGCAAGAAAGCATCCACGCACAAATTGACAACTTTGTCTACGAGCGCAAACACCTTTGAATTGTTATTGGAGTTCACCACACTCATTTTTAACTTATAAATGTGTCAAAAATTGAATTCCAAATACATGTAACGGTATTTTCATAATTGTTAAGGGGTTTTTCTTTATAAGTATTATTGTGACATATTTAAAAGAAAACAAAGGGAGAAGAAATGAAGCAGTCTTTAAGTAACACGTATGGGCTATGGGATAATACTTTCTTTCTTAGACTCTGCAACCACAAATACTTTGAAACTTAATAAGGAGTCACAATAGTGTTCCATGTTCTTCCTCGGGAAGCCACTGTTTTCTTAATAATTTTTTTTTGGCTGATACCAAACTGAACGAATTTTCCTCCTAGCTCTTATATAGTGATAATTAATTGTCGCTAAATATTTGTAGTGACTTTTATTTAACAACTTAAAAAAATACTGTTAAGAATTATCGTTAAAAATGTTAGCAAAATAGCAATTAGAAATATTTAACGACTATTAATTAGAACTGTGTACGATGTTGGAGGAAGATTCATACAATTTAAGTAGAATTTTTCTCTTTACTACATCTACCTTCAAACATTGTGATATTAGGTTGAAACGTTGTCACAATTCTTCGTGACATAAACGGTAGAGGATCAAAATATGTAGTATCGTCGTATCGAAGTTTCTATTATTCTGCGGTCTTAAAAAGAAACTTGTGCTTAGTTGAAAACAAATGATTTGCTTAAAATATTCACGGGTTTTCAAGAGAACAAATTAGTGACGTGCTTAGTTGATAGATTCTCATCAAGTCAAGTTATTTAAAAAGATATTTGCCACTTAATTAAGCTCAGAATAACAAGGTAAACGCTTCGAGAGCTGAGAGACGACATTGAAGATAAGGCGCTCCCAAGTCCTCTCCACGTGCTTGTTGGGAGCATAAGACAGAAAGGCGGGACCATTTGTTAGGGTCTCGAGAAGAAGAAAGACAATAAGGATAAGATTGATCTGTTAAATGCTGCAAGTACTAATTCCGCATGATTAAGCAACAGTTTTTTGAAAATTAAACAAATACTAACACGCGGGAGAAATGCAGTGGACGCACTCCTACTCAGTTGGGGGGGGGGGGGGGGGGGGGGGCTGGGGGATGTTTGCACCAAATTAGACCAGAGGTAGATGGTCCAAGCTGATCGGGCCATCCGTCTTTGACTCTGTCTCGCTCTATCTGCCCTACAAGGTCTCGTCTTCATCGTTGACTTTTTTCTGCTCTTTGCGTTTCTTTTACTCACAAAGCCATCAGACTCTTGGATTGTAGTGACCTGCGAAGTCAAGCTCATGACAGGGCATCACTAAATTATGGAAATAATATTATCTTCGTCACTCGCGCGGTTGTCTATAACCGGTCCTTAAACTAATTATTATTTAATTATTTTATTTTAATAAACTGTGCTCCGTATTTATTTTCGTTCCTCTGTTTGCATTTTTCGTTTAAAAAGTTCTCGTTGTCTAGTATTCACATATTAAGTGCAATATTGTCATATGAGAGATAGTGAGAATGGATCTGTTTGATAGGTGGCTATGATGTGGTGTGGTGGTGCCTTGTGATAGGCAGAGAGAGCAATATAGGTGGTTGATGATGGAGGGGTGTACTAGTTGTTGACGGTGGCATAGTGTGGTTTTGTGAAGTGTGGTTGTTCGTGATGGAGGGTTTTGTTTTGTTGGTTAAAAAGAAATTAAAAAAAAAAAAACACATAAGGCTGGACAAAACATAGGCTCATCATTCCATCATGGTTATTCCCTGTCTTCATTTATGTCTTTGTTTAGATACCATTATCCCTCTCAATCTTGGGGACTGAATAATTGAGTTTAGCAGCCATCTTTGTCCTCCATTGAGAATATTTCCAGGCAGCTTAACTTATAAGGATTGACCATGGATCTATGTCCAGTCACCAACTCATTTTATTGTTCTTTCGTTTATATAGAGAATATTTTCTATTATTTAAGAGTTTTTTTTTTTTTGGTCAGACGGAAACTTTATAAACTAAATCAGAAAAGTATAACTTAAAGGCACAAACGAACGTCTGACCCTACAAATAGAGTACTAAAAGTAAAACAAAAGAGCCCAAGTTGAGACTTGACTCTGGGATTTAAAGTAGCCAACATGGCCTTGTAAGAACACAGAAAAGATAATTATTACTACTGTTGGATTTACAAAATTCAGATCGAATGATAACAGGATAGAAGAGATGCAGCGAGGCATTAATTCCGAGGGCCGTACGAAATGGCAGTTTATATTACTGTCGCGGTTATGGTCGGATCTTGAGGTGGAGTGTCTTCTTCTCAAGGCCGGACCTGAAAGATCCGCAGGTCAAAGAGAGTCGGCTTCATCCATCTCATCTAGATCCTTTATCTTCAAGCCACAAACCCACCGAATCGAACCCGCCTCGTAGATTTCAACCCCAAATACCTTGATTGGAGGTCCGGATCTAGAATAACTTTTCAAATCTGAGGTTTGCAGGGTGGAAGGAGGAGATTTATGGCTGAAGATCTTCCAATCTGAGGGTGGGGGTGGAGATCGGGGCATGGATGATGGTGTTGTCAAATGGCGGCAGATGTGTGATGCCGAGGAAGGGGGAGCGAAATACACGAAAAGAAACAAGAGAAGGAGGGCCTCCCCTTCCATCCTCACAGCCATGGAAGCTGAAGGAGGAAGGGGCGGCGACTAGAGAGAAGAAGAGAAAAGGACTTTAGGGTTTTTAAGAGTTGGGCAAAAAGTAAGTCCACTGCTTAATACTTTGGTTTAATTTGAAAGAGCTTTATAATTTTGGTTTTAATTGATTAATCTTACATCGGATAGACAACTTTACTCTCTCCACCTTCACTAATATATGGCAAAAGGAGGACTTATTACACCCGTTATTACTTCAGATTGCTTATAGCCTTTGGAAAATTTTGAGTTAGTCCATATGATCATTTATACCGGGTGCGGGCAAGAGTCAACCTCAGATTTACAACATTCATACTTTTTGCAAAAATAATTTACAACATTCAAACTTTTAACGGAGGACATAATCGTCTAAAAATAATTTACAACATTCATATTTTTATAGGTAATATGTGTGTTTACACACACAACACACACATAAATATATTTTTTGCAACCACACATTTTTTTCCCATTATGTAAATATAGGGTTAGATTAAATTTATGACCTAATGTTCATTAAACGTATTCTAAAAAAAACTAATTAGGGAAGGGTAAAATTGTCAATGGAATAACTAACGGCAGACAAAACAGGAAATGATTACAAAATTAGCAATTAATAATAATATTTATGAAAGGGTAGAATTGTTATCGGCAGCATAGATGCCATTTTGTTGTACTTCTCTTCTCGCGGGCGTATGCCATTCTATGATTTCCCATCAACTTTGACTAGTCAAGTTGGTGCTTTGTTTAAGATTGAGTCTTTGGGCCAACTGTTTGAACTCATAAAATGTACTTCCCTCACTCCTCAATTTTCACGTTGCCACTGCAGTTTCAGCATTGGCTTGCCATTCGGGCACAGGCTGCCAGGTATCAGTGGACGGACGAATGCATATTGATACTGGCATCGGAAGCAAGGTTGTTGGGAGGCTGAGATGCAGAGAGTGCACTTTGTGGACTTGGCATTCAAGATCTTTCCAGGTACTATTATGTTATAGTCTGATTGTCCTCATACTGCCAAAATTTATATCAAGATTAAACTTACTTAACAGACAACGTAGAAGCTTGATAACGAAGAGAGTCTGCATTAGATGTTATCAATATCATGTTGCCTCCTATCTTTACATAACATACTAATGAGGATTAATTTTTGGTACATCTCATACTTAGGGGTTAATTATACCCAACACTCCGTGTTTCTAATTTTGGCATCCAGTACCAAAATTTTAAAAATCTTGATTTTCGGCACCAAATGACGGTCAAGATGACCTTTGACCAAACGTATGTTGCTCTTTTAGGGGCAAAATGGTCAGCTCACCTATTGTGTCCAATATGGCATCCTCGTGGCATCTATATGGTATCCATGTGGCATTTATGTGGCATCCACATGGAATACCCAAGTTAAATTTGTGTTGCCACCCTCATTGTGAAAGGATATCTACAAATGTCGCTAAATATAGTTGGTGACATTGTCTAAACTAAAATTTCAAAAATAAAAAAAATATGCCTGTGGTGTGGCAACAACTATGGTGGAGGTGAATTTGGCAACTATGGATCTGAATCTAGGTCTGCTAGTTGTTTATAGGTTTAGTGGGGGGGGGGGGGGGGGCTTGCTGGTGGCACCACAATGACGGTGGGCGGTGGCTGACTGGTTGGTGGGGTAATTGGAGAGGGCTCGGTGATGGATGGGTGGGGTGGTCAGATATGGTGGGTGGGTGCACTTGCAGACTGCTGGGGTTGGTGGCTAACGGTGGTAGGTTTTCAAGTTGTGATGAAGGTGGGATTTGTAGGTTGGTGGCTGTGGGGGCTTGGTTGCAGGTCAGTTGTGGCAACATGGGTGTGCAGGTTGGTGGTGGTGGTAGTGTGCTCAGTAAGGGGTGTGGTAGAAAAGACTGGGTAGGGGTAAGAGTTAGGGTGAGTGTGAGGGTAAAAGGAGGAAGATAATTAGGTGGGTCCAAGGGGAGAAATTGAGTGAGGAATTAACTACGTTGAAATGACATGGACACCATGTCATTATAAAGGGCAAAGCGACTATTTCGCCCCTAAAAATTTAACAGACTTGTGGTCAAAGACCATTATGACAGTTATTTGGAACTAGAAACCAAGATTTTCAAATGTTTGGTACGGGTACCAATGTTAAAACACTAGGGTGCTGGGTGCAATTGCCTCATAAGTATTGAGATATAGCGTAAAATTAATCCTACTGATGATAACTTGTTCTTTTTTTTTTTTTTTGCGCTGGTTACGCCGCACACACGATTCCCAAACTCGAGCTCTGTTGGGAGGAAAAACGATAATGGTAGCATGCCTGTGATACTACCAGCTTGTCAATGAAAAATGTGTACACGTGGGACATTGAGTGAATAAACTTGCCCCCCATGGAAAATTGCAGATTGAACATACATTACAAAGTAGAACAAGTTTCTACCATATAAGAACGACAAAGTGGAGTGCATGCATTAAGGGAAAAAAATTACAGATTGAACATACATTACAAAGTAGAACGAGTTTCTACCATATAATAACGGCGAAGTGGAGTGTATGAATTATGGGGTTGTTTAGCTCAAGGCATTAAGTGTTGGGAAAAAAATAAGGCAATAATTGAGAACTGAATGAATGCCTGAGTCGCATGTTGACCACTCTTTTCTTAATACAGTATTTGCTCCCTTACATTCTACTTTATTTAAATTAGTCTATTTAAATACTATTAACCTTTTTATTTTCCGATAAATGTGGGAACCCACATAATGACCATTTCTAAACCTTATTAAATGTCCAAATTTTTGGATATTAAACCTTGTAGTGCATGCAAGGTCCAATAAGGTAGGGTCTAATCACCAAAATTTTCCAACATTAGGCTCCAAATATGAAGTTCATATATGAGTTGTTTGCGTACCTAGCTGAACGACGACATTATCAAGACTATCGGGGATTAAATTCGAGGAGCTTTATATCGTTGTAAACTCTCGAGCGGCCCCAAAAGTTACCATGCATGTACCGAGTCAAATTTGAGGCAAAGAATCTTGGATGAGCACAAAACATGACTTGTTCAACATACAGCCTATCATCAATTACGGTTTTCGCAATGTTTTACCAGCGCCCAAAAAAGCATGATAGCAATCATGTATGTAATGACTCAGCCTATGTTCTCTTTTGGCTTGTTAATAGTATATATTCAACCTCACAGCATTAAGTTGTCATGAAACAGCAGTCATCTTCATCAGCTCCATGGACTGACTTTGTTTCTAATGCGCCTAGTTGCATGGGACTCACACGTAACTGATGAACCGAAATAAGTTAAACTGCCATAAAGTGCAGAAAGATGATAGTAATTAATGCTATATAGGCTACATTATGTATGCCGCCAAATTATATCAACAATCATATTTGGTGGCTCCAACTACTTATCATAACTCCTCATCGGCTGTTGTGACTCTATGAGGTGATACTTTAATTTTAGTTTAATATGTTAATTTTAGTATAATATGTACATTTATCTAACTATGTGAATTTGTGTTGAGAAGTTGAGATTTTGAGATTTTATTCTAATTTGGATTCCTTGACTTTCTATCTTGGAGATATTATGAATCTCTCTTATGGCTCTTGCAACCTTCGGCTGTATAAAAGGATATACAGCCGAAGGTTGCAAGAGCCATAAGAGAGATTCATATCTACAAGATAGAAAGTCGAGGAATCCAATATGAAATAATTTGGGCGAATAAAGATTTGACACCATAACTGAAGTACAACAAGGTCACCTATACACCCTAGCTCTAATTCATTAGGAACTTGTATTGCCAACTTGAGTGTAATCTCTATTAGAGTACGTCTTTCTATTCCCGTTTCCCGGGTGCCATTCGACATAACATTCGGGGTTTTTGTCCTTATCGTAGCTTGTGTAAAACTACACACTTCAAAAGACTATTCAACATGAAACTTTGACTCCTGTCCATTCTTCCTTGCTAGATGTAGTGGCACTATCCCACGGTATAACAATGGTCGACGATGAGTTGTTCTCTCTCTTTCTCTCCCCTCCCCCCCCCCCCCCTTCCCTTTCTCCCCCTTTTTTCTTTATATTCTTGGACTGTGTATTAACTTTCCCCCAAGTATGGAAGAAGATGTTCGGTCTACTTCTAGGACTAGTGTTGTGGAGTAGGTTAATTAATACAGTACTATGATGTTATAACTGTGTGCTTGTTAGTCTTTTGCATTTCTAAATATCTATTATAGTTTGAAAGCTCTGTAGCATCAAGCTTTGTGGCTATCAGCCTAAGGAGGTACTTCCGTTTGTAAGCTTGGCGTTTGTATACTTTTTTGCTGCTTCTTGTGGCATCCTAGACGTTTCTTTCCTACATTGCACATGGCTCAACTGTACAAGGTGAAGAAATGTTTAGGCAAAGGACAAATTCTTGGTAATACCCCTTACCTGGAGCTCCTGTCATGATCCCTTTATATACACATCATGTATGCAACAGAAGGATCAAGAGCGTAGTATACAACAAATCAAAGCTGAAATCTCTAATAAATGTCATGCTTATTTCACCTGTTGAACACATCTGTAACTGACATATCATGAGGATTCTTCTACTATCCTCTCGAACAAAACATATCGAACTTGACTTTCACTTTGTTGCACTAAGTAAGTTGCAGTAACTTTATCACAAAATAGCGTGACTGTGGTTCCTAAGACAATGTCCAGATCACGAATAGTTGTCGTAACCCATATGTCTCATCAATTATGCAACAGATCGATATTCAGATTCAGTTGTGGAGCGAGAGACCGTGGCTTGCTTCTTAGCACTCCAAGAAATAAGTTTAGTACCAAGATAAATACCATAATCAGAGTATATCAGTCCTACTATTACGACATTCCTCAGCCTAAATGACGTCACTGGAGCTAAGTTGTCTATCATAAACACAACATAACTCTGCTGGATTATAGAGTAAACTCTAGATACATAAACTTCTATACGTAAACCTTCAAAAAAGGGCATCCTTACAAATATTTTCACTAAATATAGCATCTAGATCCCCAAACACGGTTGACACTATCTTACATCTCTTTTTACAATTTAAGTCAACTTCTCCTTCTCCTTCCTAGATGTCTCACCCGATTCAACCTTACAACCTGAAACAACACAATGAAGGAATTAGCGTAAATTGCCCAGTAAAGATATCACGAGCAATGAGCTTGGGGGGAATAATAATTAACTCAACAATATCAAAGAATCAATAGTTTAATAAATAACGTAGTATCAACGTAATGGTCAAAATATATTTTCTTTCGTTAGATTAAGCGACTTTAAGGCCTAACATAATAACATTATTCCCACATTTCATGGATATGATTGACAGGCCAACAGACTGACAGACTATGAAAGTGAACATTAAATCTGTAACGGAAAAAATATTTATCAATGAAATACAAGAAATTAAAATCATTAACATCAAAATAAAATCAAATGCAATGCAGACTCAGATCCAACTGACTAGACCCGACCAGACACGACAAATTCGACTAGCACGTCATACATCATTTTTGCCAGTGATCATATTTCACGGGTCATCCTTTACATTTAATGTCTCGTATTATGGGATGTTCAACTCAGACTCATGTATTCAAAAGAGACACTATCACACGAAAGGAAATCACAAAAGTGCTTGTCCCCAACCGTGTTACAGCCAAACCACAAGTTACACCAACTGGGCGGACTAAAGGAAATGATTTCACCTTAGTGCTCAATCAACAATAACTCAAGTAAGAATTACCGGTCACATGACCAACCGTGTTCAACACAACAATTGAAGTTCACCCCAACACCAATCAATAGAGAAGACTCGGGAGAAAATTAACTACAAGTCCTCAACAATATTCCTAACTAAGAGGGACATCAGTGCAACAATCACCGACATCTCATATCAACAATGCAACAATCTCTATGCAACAACACTATCAACAACAATGCTAAACGAAGCAAATTATAGCATATAAGGAACCGTTTTATCCTTACCTGGTTGGCTTCTAGCCGACGTGACAAGCAACGTCGGACAAAAACAAGCAAGGCCAGCTAATCAGATAAGACCTTGCTCATCAAAGACCATTCAAACATAAACACACACTTTATCCTACCCCTTGAAAATTAGTTATTTATAACGTCTTAGGAGGGCTAATTATCTTGACCCCACAGTGGGATCTTAACCTAGCCTTTTTGATGCAATAGTAATAGTAACTCCTTCATTTTAGGCATATTAACCTCATTTCTCGTTTCCTGTCACTTAAAAAGCTTAATTGCGCGTGTTTCCAAAAAATTTAGCACGACATGGTAATTTACCAAAACACCCCCCCCAGAAGGCCATTACAAACCCCAACACCCCAAAACCGCTTCAAAACAATTTTTTAGATCTACATCCATTTATGGACCACAAACCAAAACACCCCCTGCTTAGGCAAAATAACCAAAATACCTCCTGGTGGCAATCGCCCCTACAAAAATCTCAAAACCACTTTAAAACATCTTTTTAAGCATCTACGTTAGTTTTACGGATTGAGAATGTAATACCCCAAAAATTTTCTTTTCCTTGTGCGAAATTAGTATTTTTTTAATAAATAAGTTTGTAGTCTTTTTGATAATATTGAGAAAATGGTTTGGGTTTGTTTTTGAAATTTTCGGTTGAATGAAAAATGGTTTCATTCGAATCAAAATGAATAGAAATAGTGTCTTGGAGTTTCTGAAATTTTGATCGACTTAAAAGTTTCAAGTCGAATGAAAACTAATTTTCGATCGAATGAAAATGAGTTTTGCTTCGAATAAAAACATTTTGTATGAGAAAATGAGCTACTGAAGTTTTTAGTCGACTTAAAAGTTTTAAGTCGACTGAAAACTAATTTTGGAAAAAAAAATTGAACAGTACTTTTAGTCGACTGAATAGTACTTTCAGTCAACTGAATAGTACTTTTTAGTCGAATTAAAAATTTTTCAGTCGAATTAAAAGTATTTTCATTAAAGGTGTTTTCAGTCGACTTAAGGGTGTTTTCGGTCGAATGAAATTTCAAGATTTTGGGAAAGGCATTTTCACGGCTGAAGGATTGAGTCGACTGAAAACTATTTTCGGTCGAATGCAAACTTGATTTTCTTATCCCATATAAATAGTGTTTTATTTCATTCCTAGCCCTTTTGGGTTCTCTGTTTCTTTTTTTCTCCTTTGTGCGAGAAAGCGAGAGATAGAGAAGAATGCTTGGAAAGCTTGGAAGCTTTAAGGAGGAGCTTAAGGATTTGTGGCTCTCAAAAGGCTTGATTAAGGTAAGGGTTAAATCTTTGAAGTTCAAATCAGCGATGGATCAATCGCTCATGTAAGTCTTTAGATTCTTTTGAAATCCGAACTTTTTCAAATGCAGATAAGTGATTCTTCCTCTCCTTTTGGTTTTGAACTTTGTTAAGAATGACTTGTTGTCAATTCTATGATTTGTAAAAATCATATTCCATCGAATTTGTTTGACCTCCAAATTTTGACATATCGATATCGTTCATTTCAGTAATTTATGATCGTCATTATTTTGTGAACTTCACTTATTGTTTGACAAGTTCGTTATTTGATAATGTTATTTTGAAGTCTTTGAATATGGTTTGACATGTCCGATATTTGATAATGGTTCTTCTGAGATTTTCGTTTTGGGTAATTTTATGAGCCATGTGACTTATTTCCGACTTACCCACGTGGAGTGAAACGTGGGCTACCTCAGGGGAGTTGAGCTAG
Source organism: Escallonia herrerae (assembly GCA_033070095.1). Classification (NCBI taxonomy): domain Eukaryota; kingdom Viridiplantae; phylum Streptophyta; class Magnoliopsida; order Escalloniales; family Escalloniaceae; genus Escallonia; species Escallonia herrerae. Next base: position 192,602 of record JAVXUP010001109.1, read on the forward strand.
AGATCGCAATCTTACTTTCTGAACCGGCCTCATATGTTAGGAATGACGTATATGACCACTTTCTGAATGGCTCTGTAATGTCTGTCTCTGTACTCAGATATATTTTGACATTTGATATTTGGTCCGATAATGTTTGTTTCCGTACTCAGATATATTTGATATTCGATATTTGATCTGATAGTGTTTGTCTCCGTACTCAGATATATTTTGACATTGGATATTTGGTCTGAAACTGGTGTGCCTTCGAAATATTATCTTTCAGATATGATTTGACATTTAAAATTTGATTTGATGTCCGTTCTGTTGAAACTTTTGTGTCTGACTTTGTATTCAGAAATGTTTTGACATTTGAAATCTGGTTTGATTATCCGTTCCATTGGAAAAATTTTGTACTTCTGAAATTCCGTTTCTCAGATGTTTTTGTTTCCGATTAATTGGTCCTTTGAGCGACCTTACTTGGCATTTGGCTCATTCCCTTATTGTTTTTGCTTTCAAGTGATTCGTAGGTGGGATTTTGGATTTGAAGGGCTAACTAGCTATGTGACCAAGGGTTAGCTATCTTATTTCAGAGTTAATATTGACATTTAAATTTAACAACTAATATAAGTTGGTATCATTTAGGTTTTGTTTTGAAATTCCGTCTTGGAGAAAATTTTGGATTGCATAAAAGCTTTGGCCCCTATGTCAGATATTGATGCATTTTTGGAATTATTAGTGTATGCTCTGATTTACCATTTGGGAGACTTCTGATAATTATAAGGCTTTTTCTGATTTCTGCTTATTCGGCGTTAACGCTCCGTAAATAATTTTCGGGGCGTTACAGAGAAGCCCTTCGGGGATTTCTTTTTTCTGCTAAAAAATTCCTATGCAACGAATAACAGAGCGCTCGGAAGCCAGTTCTACAAAATATAGCTATCGGCTTTTAAGCCCCGAAACTTCAGACATTTAAGAATCTCATCATTTTAAGGTCCTCATAAAATTTCTATGCAAAATTGCATTGAATTGCTATTTTAAAATTCACTGTAAAGTTTTACACTGATTGCGTCAGTTAACCCCCTTCCTGACCTCGAAAAAATCTAAAATCTTTTCATATAGTAGATTTCATAAAAATAACTAGAGTCTCTGTTTTACACTTTAGCATATTCTACCTTAAGTGATTTTTAAAAATCGCACCATGGACTGCCTAACCTTAGCCTCCTTTTAGCAACATTTATTGTTAAAACTTCACTATTACAGCCTTATCTACACACACACATAGTGCCAGCAGCAACCTGCGGTAACCAGGCTACTGCTGCTGCTCTTATCCCCCTTTATCCCCTCTCACACTCATAGCCCGTCACACACTCCCAAACACTCATAACACCACATACAACACATAAATGCACACAACACCACCCACCCTTTCACCTTACACCTTTTCATCTTCATCACCCACCCTCATACATCCTTGCACCAAGAAAACACACAGCAACACTGCTACCATAGCAGCAGTGTGCTTCTCACACACAAACATCACCTACGAAACCCCCAAACATCACATAAAACACACAAACACACACAACACCACCCCACCCTTTTCCCCTACACCTTTTCTTCTGCATCACCCATCCTCACACATCCTTGCATACAACACCTATGACACCCCCAAATATCACATACAACAAACAAATACCAAAAAACACCCTCCACCCTTTCCCCTACACCTTTTCTTCCTTATCACCCATCTTCACACACTTTTGCACACATAAAACTCATACAACTTAACAGCAACATTGCTTCTACGGCAGCAATGTGCTTTTCCCACGATCCTCTCTGATTTTGGGCAGCCCTTTACTGCCTTACCTTACCTCAAACATCACCTTCCCACTCTACTCCACCTGACCCCACCACGATCACCACCTCAAGGCCACCTTACAACCCCTCACAACCACCCCCCACGGCCCCTCTTCGCACAGCCCTAATGCCCCCCCTAAACAACCCCTACTTCTCCTCCTTAACATGGTTTTTTCTTTTCTTTGTTATACACCTCTTGATTTCACACATACACACATATTAAACCCACATTAATTTCAGCTTATATGCCTCATCAAAAGTAAGCAAGAAAATTCCATCTTAACATACTTCAAAACTTGAATTCATAAAACCCTAGTTAGCATGAAGAGAAAGAAAGAGAGAGATAGAGACAAATTACCCTAGGGCTTAGTTTTCTTTTTCTTTTCTTTTCTTTTCTCTTCCTCTTCTTTCTTCTTTCTTCTTTCTCTTTCCCTTTCTTCCTTCTCATTTTTTCCTTTTCCCAAACTTAGCTTCTCTTCTTTCTTTCCTTTTTTTTTTTTACTAAAATGGGGTCACCAGATCATTTAGGCTTCGTTTGACAAAATTTTTTTTTTGGTTTTCAGTTTTTAAAGAGCAGCTTAATTTTTTTTTTATATAAAAACAAGTGGGTGTTTGATAACCCCTTTTTTTTTTAGGTTTTTTTTTTTGGTGTTTGGTAACCCTTTTTATTTTGACTTTTTTTTTTGGTGGTTTGCGGTGGCGGTGGAAGGGCGTAGCGGTGGTCGACGGTGGTGGTGGTGGTGGCCGACGGCCGGAGGTGGTTGCCGGCGGCCGGAGGTAGCTGCCGGCAGTCTCCGGCGGTGGTCGCCGGCAGCCGGAGGTGGCTGCCGGCAGTCACCGGCGGTGGTGGCCGGCGGCCGGAGGTAGCTGCCGGCCGTCTCCGGCGTGGTGGCCGACGGCCGGAGGTGGCTGCCGGCTTTCTCCGGCCGGAGGTCGCCGGCGGCCGGAGGTGGCTGCCGGCAGTCTCCGGCGGTGGTCGCCGGCGACCGGAGATGGCTGCCGACAGTCTCCGACGGTGGCTGCCGGCGGCCGGAGGTGGCTGACGGTGGTTGCCGGCGGCTGGAGGTGGTTGTCGGCAGTCTCCGGCGGTGGTCGCCGGCGGCCGGAGGTGGCTGTCGGCGGCCGGCAGTCTCCAGCGGTGGTCGCCTGAGGTGGCTGCCGGCGGTGGGAGGGTGGTGGTGGTCGAAAAAAAAAACCAAAAGTGAAAAAAAAAACCAGTTTTTGGAGTTTTTTTTTTAACTCTGCAGTTTAAAAACTGATTTTTTAAATTGAAAAAAAAATGGTTACCAAACGCTCCTTTTTTTTCAGTTTTTAAAACTGAAAAAAAAAGAGGGAAAAAAAGAGTGTCAAACGGGGCCTTAATCTTGGCTTTTTTCTAAGCAATGAGGTCACCAACTCCTTCTTGCTTAAGCTTATTCATGCATTGTTTTTTTTTTTCTCTTTTTTGTCCTCTAACTGACTCCACCCCTTCCCTCCTTAGTCCCTTTACTTTGCTTAATTAAAGGCTATAAGACTATGCTACTAATCCTTACTTTTAAAATATGTAACTTAGCCCCTCAACTTTCCCATATTTACACTTTGACCCCATAACTTTCATAAAATTATATTTTAGTCCCAAAGCCAAACCAAGCCTTCATATCAATTTTTAACACTCGATTAACGATAAAACAATGCTACGGATAAAAGAATAATACCCTCAATTAATATAATTCGAGGTTAGATTAAGTTAGGATATTTCATGGTATTACAGCCATTAGGACAACCAGCCTAATCAGCATCTACATAAGCCACTGATGAAGAAAGGGATGAGGGCTTAAAGGGAGGACCATGTCCTAAGGTGCCCTTAAGATAACAAAAGATACGTTTGATGGTTTTGACATACGCACTAGGAGGACAATGCATGAATTGACTCACAATGCTAACAGCATTGGCTATATCCTACAATCCAATGGTATGTAGTGGAATCATCAAGTAACTCACCCTCGTAAGCCGATGGTTGACTTTTTGAAGGGATAGGAGTGCGAACAGAATTCATACTTTGCACGCTGAATTTCAGATGTAACTCCTCAGTGTATCATTTTATTAAGACTTGAGATGCCTCAAGACCTAGAAAAAAATATAAGTTGCTAAGGTCCTTCATAGCAAGTTGCGAAGAGAGTTTTTGGGATAAAACAAGCTATTTGTGAGGATTTACTTCCTGTAATTAAGAACAGTGTCATCAACATATGAAAGAAGCACAAGAATGCCTGGTGGTGTCTATTGGACAAACACAGAGTTATCAAATTTACTGCAACTAAAGCCCTAACTAATTAAAAAGGAGCTGAACCTTTGAAACCAAGCTTAAGGAACTTGTTTGAGGCCATAAGTTGTACGCGATAATTATGCACATGAGTAGGACAACGAGGGTCAATGAAACCATAAGGTTGTTTAATTTATACCTCTTCAGTCAAATGACCAAGTAGAAATGCATTTTTTACGTCAAGTTGTTGGATAACCCAATTTTTAGTAATTGCGAGAGTTAAGACTGTACGAATTGAAGTGGGCTTGACAACATGACTAAAAGTTTCATTGAAATCTACACCAGCTTGTTAATTGAAACTTAGGCAACGAACCGAGCTTTAAATCTTTCCACATATCCATCAGAGTTATGGTAACATATATAGTGTCAACATAGAAGGCGAAAGGCATACTGGCATGAACGATTACATGGCTATGTTTGCGCTCATCCACACCATTTTGTGGTGGTGTGTCTGGGCAGGCATACGAAAAGTAATACCATTTTGAGCAAAACAACTTTGAAACCTATTATTATCATACTCACGATCACCGTCTCTTTGGAAATATTTAATTTTTGCATATAAATTTTTTTTAGCTAATGCCTTAAAATTAGAAAACTATTAAAATACTTCGGATTTATCACGCATAGGAAAAATCCAAACTAAAACGAGTAAAATCATCCATGAAAATAACATAGTACTTAATTCCCATATGAGAAGTAACAGGTGAAGTCCAAGCATCAGAATGTACTAATACAATGGCGAAGTACTGCGAGATGTAGATAACTCAAAAGGTAGACTATGAGACTTACCCAACTGACATGGTGAACAAAAACCTAAAAACCTAAAGGTCATATATATGTGGCGTTAATTTTGCAAAAGAGACAACACGAGTTGCTACCAAGCCATGGAAAAAGGGTGTAATGAGACGTGGAGGTAATTTGTAAAGAGCGCCAGTGGACTCACAGTTCAAAAGACGTTTCCCTGTCTGATTGCCCTTCATATAAAAACTAGATGGATGGGAGTTAACAGAACAATCATTTTCTAAACATAGTTGTTTGACAGAAAGTAAGTTGCTCGTTAATAGCACTCTGGGCATTTTAAGTGAGCGATGTGGTGTCGTTGACCTTGCGGAACCAACACTTTTAATTGGCAGTAACTTACCATCGCCAACCAATATCTTAGTAGAACCAGTATATAGAGAAATGTTAGCAAGTATACCATCATTTGGCGTCATGTGGGCAGTAGCTCCGGTATCGAGATACCAGGTGGAATCACAATATTCTCCAAAAGACATTGCTTGAAAAGATTTTGGGAGATCATTGGAAGCGTTTGTGTGATTAAAGCATTGAGGAGAAGTGATTGCTATGTGACCTGGCAACCGACATATTTGACAAAAACTCCAACTTTTTATCAGTACAAGTGCTCATGGTAAATGGCGAACCCAAAAAACATGGAGAAGAAGAAGGTTGTGGAGTAACGCCACGAGATATTGAGGACTGGCTAGTGGTACATTACCTAAATGAGGGCTGAACAGATGCAAAGAAAGGGATTACCAATGGTGTTGGTTTTTTATCATTAAATTGGTAAGGAAAAGCACCATCTCCACGTTTTTGTTTACCATGACCTTGATCACTAACCTTACCGTCATTACCATGTCTGTGACCACCACCCTAACTACCATTACCACAATTTTGACCACGACCTTTTGAATCCGAGTATGAATTGGAAGTAAGATATACAGTTGAAGTCTCATTCTTGGATGACCCATGAATATGCAGCAATCATTGCTCTTTATAAAGAAGTTTTGTTCTAAGATCTTCAAAGTTCTTGGCAATAGCAGTATTTGTAACCGAGTGATGAAGCTTTCATATTTAGAGGGCAATCCAGAAAGAGCATGGATGACAAGATCCTTATTGGATATTGGTGGTTGATAGCGACTAAAGAATCAGTAATGGACTTAAGAGAACGAAGATATGCATCCATACTTCTATTTCCTTTTCTGGTATTCTGAATTTGCATTCTAAGTTGCAATTCCTTTACTTCAGATTGATCCAAAAAATGCTTCTCAAGCACAGACCAAACAACTTAAGTAGTCAAGTCATGCACGTCTTGAAGAACATCTAGTGATAGAGTTTCATTGAGCCATAATGGAATGACCTGATCAGTTCGAATCCAAGCGCCATGGGCAGGATTTGCAATAAGTCACCCTTCAAAATCACAAACGAATTTTGGGGGGCATCTGAAAGAGCCATCGATAAAACCCATGAGATCATTACCGATTAAGATAGGAAGAAACTTTGATTTCTAAAATAAGTAAATGGTGGAATTCAATTTGAGAGTGACCGATTGTGTAATATTTGGTACACTTAGTAGTAAAGGAGATAGAAGTGAAGGGGATTGTGGAAATGATTATGACAACATGGTGGAAGTATGTGTTGTCCCTGAGATCGGCATGTCTGGAATTGACACGCTCGCCAAGCTTTTGGTCACAGAAGTATTGGGTAGAGTATACCCTTGAAAGGGTGATGCAAAGAGCTATAATTAGGCATGGATAGCTGAAAATGTTGGGGAGGTAAAAAGGGATACAATGCTTTTGGGTGAAAAGGTATGTTCTAAGAAAAGGAACCAAGAGAAGTTTTGAAATGGGGTGTTGGAATAGCAACAGCGAGTGACGCAGTGTAAATGGAAGAGGAGATGCCTACAGAATTTGATGAAGATGTAACACCAATTAGAGAAAGATAAGAGGCAATTGGCAAAGAAGTAGGGGCAGAGAACCCAGCAGACGAGGAGACGTTTGAGAAAGAAAGATCAGAAGAAATATAAGAAGAAGAAGAGAAGTGAATGTGCGGCTTAGGAACGATCATCCTATATTACTGATACTAGAAAGAAATGTTTAGGCAAAGGACATATTCTTGGTAATACTCCTTACCTGGAGCAGGCGTGGGTGGCATGGGAGGCGGCCAGAAAGAGGAGAGGTGGCAGAGAGGGTGGGCCGATGGTCGGCTATGTGAGAGAGGGAGGGAGAGATCAAGGGGTAGGGGGTGGGGAGAGGAGAAAGAAAAGAGGAGCGGGGTAAATGAAACGAAAGCAAAAGTTAGGGTTTCCTTCCTTTATAGTAAAATATAAAAATTTATTTTCCAAAATAAAAAATTCAAAGAAAATGCGAAAAGTACAAAATATACATTTAGCGATGAATTTTTCCATCGGTAATAACCCGTCAGTAAAAATTCGTCATTAAAGACCTTTACTGACAGAGTATCTATTGGTAAAGTTCTTTAGTGACAGACAAATCCATCGCTAAAAGTCCATGGAAAAAGGCTGTTTTTCCGGTAGTGTGGTTGTCGGTCATTACCGCATCAAAACCCTGCGGGATAACAGAGAAACTCTAGATACATCCTATGATATACATAAGGCTTTAAAAAGCCATCCATACAAAAATAAATTCGCTACAAAGTTCGTTATGAACACAGTGGAATTTCTTAAAACAAAACATCTGGTCCTCAAAATACAGACGTCACCGTCTTACGTTTCCTTTTTATGGTTCAGGTCACATTTTCCTTCTCTTTCCTAGACGTTTTCCCCACCTCGCCCTGATTACCTAAAACATCACTGGTAAGGAATGAGCGTAAATCGTCCACTAAAGATAATACGAGGAGTAACGCGTACAACAAAGTGACAATCTTGGTAGAAATAATAACTAACCCCAATAATATCAAAGATTCCAGAGTTCAATGAATAACACAAATCAATTTAACAGTCAAGTAACATATATTTTTTTTACAGACTGAGCGGCTTTAAGGACCAATAGAGCAACATTATTTTCCTCATATTCATGGACATGACAACTGACTAACCGACTATGCAAGTGTAAATCAAATCAGCAACAGCCAAACCAAACATCAAAGAAACACAAGTCAATAAATTGTTAACACCAAAATAAAGTCAAATGCAGTGTAGACACAGACTCAACTAACTGAACTTGACTCGCGCGCCATACCTCCTTTTGTCGGTGATCATATCTCACAGGCTCTCCTTGCATATAATGTCCCATGATTCGGTATGTTCATCTTAGTCTCAGGAAATCAAAAGAGACATCAAACACAAGATGGGAACTCACAAAAAATGTTTGTTCCCCCAACTACGAGTCACACCGTTTGGATAGACTAAGGGATGAGTTCACCTTTCGTCCTCGCACAATCAATGGCTCAACAAGAATTCCTGGTCATAACCTCGATCGAAATTCAACACTACAACCGAACTCACATTCACAATACGTACAGAGTGGACTAGAGAGAAAAACAGTCAAAAGTCTGAACAAATTTTGAGCTAAGAGAGACGTCGGCACAACAAGCATTGACATCTCATATCCACCATACAACATTCACCTTACCACACACTATCAATGATATGTATGCTACGAGGAGCAATTCATAGCATACAAGGAGCCCTGCTATCTTTACTTGGTTGGCTTTTAACCGACAAGCCCATCAGCTTCAAACCACAATGAGCAGGATCACCTAATCAGATAAGACCTTGCTCGTTAGATACTAACCAATCATAAAGACACAATTATTACACTCCTCTTTTATCAATTATTTACAGTATTTTACAGTGGCCAGTTACCCCGGCTCGACAGCCGGGTCTTTAACCCAGCCTAGTAACGCACGAGTGCTGATACCCGTTATTTAGGGGTATTAACCCCATTTCCCGCTTCCTTTTACTCAAAACGCTTAATTTAATTTATTCTCCAAATTTTGGAGTTGACATGGGTTTACACCATTGGGATACTTTGAATAAACTTAAGTACATATAGGATACACCGGTGCCCCTGGGGGTTTCTAGCACCAGAAAAATCTCAAAAACATCTTAAAATGCTATTCTAAGTATCTTGAAGTCATTTTTGAGCTAAAAAGTATTTTAAAAAAATTTGTCCAAAAATTCTGAGTCGATTTATGGACCGAGTGCTTAAAAGCCTATTCGGCCAAAAATAGCTAACGACTTTGGAATGACCCAAAATTTTTGAAAATGAAACTTTTAGCATCCTAGGGTCCTCATAAAATTGTTGCACGAAACACCACTAGTTTGATATTTTAAATGTTACTGTTAAATTTCAAGATTCCCACGTCAGTTAACCCCTTTCCCGATTTCAGAAAGTTTCAAAAAAATTTCACAGATCAGATCTTCTGAAAATAACTAGGGTCTTTTTTTTTTTACACTTTGGTTAAATCTGATCCTAACTATTTTTTAAAATTCAAAATCCAAACTGATTAATTAATTTTCACCTTTAGGAACACTTACGGTTACTGTTCACATTAAAATTCACACTATTTCACCTTCAGCACACACAGTCTTCATCTTCAGCCTCTCTCCCTCTCACTACCGATGCAATATTCCATACCAAATCCAAATTTTCACCCACAACCACCCCGAGTTCCACCCAATTTCATCCAATTTCATCTTTTTACACATTTTAACATACAATTTAATTCATTAATCCACCCAAATCCTTATATCAAATCCCATCCGAAGCGCATCATGAACACACACCTAGAACACACACTAAACACTAAAATTCCTCCCCATTTCTCTCCCTTCTTCATTTCCAATCTTTGATTCACCCGTATTATACATGAATTCATCATAAAGCTTTACGGGAAATTTCCAAACAAATCTCACCCCAAATCACACACACACACACACACGCACGCACGCGCACCCGAGATACAAATATATGTTGCATGCAATTACAACCAAACTAACCACAATTTTTCTCACAATTAATGGCTTGAAATAATGGGATAACCCTATTAGATTCATGGTTTTCTCTTCTCTTTCTTCTTCTTTTTTCTCACTTTTTCATGGTTAGATTAATTAAATAATTTTTATCAGCTCCCATAATTAATCTAATTCACGGTTAGACTAATTAATTAATTTTTAGTTTAACAATATGTTTTGCTTCTCTCGGTATCACAGCGAGAAAGGCATGAGCATAATCAAGTCCCCTACCATGAACAAACCCTTTATCAAAGAATATGGATTTCCAAAGCCAGTTTACAGTATTGAGTCCGCGAAGTAGATCAAAGGATAAAAAATATTCTATGACTATAAGTGGGTTGAAGACGAGAGGAACTATCAGTATAGACCGAGCTGGTGCCAAAGAAGTCTCAGATTGGATGGATTTGATGGAGCCACAAGTGATGGCAACATGCTTCAGTGATATGTTTATCTCAGTGCTTATCTGTGAAGTAGACAATCAAATCACAAACCCAACATGCCTAATCACTCCAGTACAAGGTGACACACAGATTTGGATGATCAAGTACGAATCATTGTCTATGGGAAAGGTTACTGAAGTAAGTCCTGCTGCCAAAGATGCTCCGGAGCCGAAAAACTTGGATTCTTATGTCACCTTAACCAACCTAAATCTGCTTACCTACTATGATTTCCAGACTACTTGATTGATAATATGGTTATTGATTTTGATTATTCCTCGATTGCTGATATAGGCTATGATGAATTAATCAACTCAGTTAATGACGAGTAGCACCTAATGAACCTAGCAGTGCAAAAAAATATATAAAAGAAATGATGAAAGAAATTGAAAATTGAGAATCTAGTCGTGTCAAGCCGGTGGTTGAGAAAACAGTAAAAAACAACATAGGCTCCCCCGGAGATATAAAAGAAATCAAATAGGGGCTAGTATAGATGAAAGAGAAAGAGAAGATATCACTGCACTCCTCAAAGAATTTATCGATGCATTTGCTTGGTCATATAATGACATGCCCGGTATAGACCCATCGATCGTGGAACACGACCTACTTACCCGAAGCCAAACCTGTTAAAGAGGAACTCCATAAGTTGACACCAGAGTGGTCCCTTAAGGTTAAGGAGAAGGTGAGTTACTCCATATTGGATTCATCAGAGTGATTGAGTACCCTACATGGCTAGCCAACATTATACCCTTTCCCAAACCAGTGGTTAAGTCAGTATGTGTGTTGACTACTAAGACCTGAACCGAGCTTCTCTCAAAGATGACTTCCCTTTACCAATAATAGACCTATTCATAGACAACACCGGCAAACATGAGTTGATATCATTTGTAGATTGTTTTGCAAGGTGTAATTAGATGAAAATGGCTCTTAAGGATTTGGAAAAGACAGCCTTCACAACCTTATAGGGTACCTTTTTATATAGTGATGCCTTTTGGTCTAAAGAATGCCGGGGTTGTATATCAGTGAGCTGTTACCACCCTGTTCCATGACATGATCTATAAAGAGGTAGAAGTGGATGTAGATGACATGGTTATCAAATCGAGAAATATGATCACTATAGAATATTGAGAAAGTACTCTGAGAGGTTGAGTGAGTACAACATGAGGTTGAACCCGCTAAAATGTGTGTTTGGAGTCATAGCCAATAAGTTGTTGATTCTATCGTGAGCAAATGAGGGATAAAGGTGGACCCAATCAAAATTAAAGCCATAGTCGAGATGCCTCCACCCAAGACTGAGAATGAGATCCGAGGGTTGGGTAGAATCCAATACATTGGCAGATTTGTATCCACCTAACCATTGATCTGTGAGCATGTGTTCAAACTGGTGAAGAAGGATTCAACCAAAGAATGGAACCCCTTGTGCCAGGAAGCCTTTGACAAAGTCAAATAATACCTTAAAAAGCCTCCGGTCCTAAGCCTGCCGATACCTCGTAGCTCTTTGATGTTATACTTAACCATGATCGATACTGCAGCTGGAGCCATGTTAGCCTAAAGGTTAACTTCTTACTGATGTAGTATATGGCCCTTTCAACTAATGAATTCTTCAAATGTTAGCCTAACATTTGAAGAATTCATTAGTTGAAAGGGCCATATACTACATCAGTAAGAAGTTAACCCGAGGGGCGGTGACTTATTTAGCCCTAGATATGGCCTATATATCTTTGGTTTTGGTAATGCAAAGATTGAGACATTACTTGTTGGCGTTATCTCATCAGATTTTTTGCTAGAATGGACCCCATGAAGTATTTGTTTGAGAATCTCGTCCTATCTAACCGCACAGCCTAGTGGCTTTTGTTGTTATCGGAATTTGATATCACTTATGTCACATAAAAGTCGATCAAAGGAAAGGTTGTGGCCAGGATACCAGCTGATGGGAGACAAAGTTCTCATATGAAGAAATATGCATTACTGAATCAGAAATAAGGTGGCGGTTGTACTTTGACGAAGCAGCAAACAATAAAGGTTTTAGAGTAGGGATACTATTGATCTCACTAGACGAGGCTCATTCACCCATAGCCATTAAGATGACTTCAATGGTACTAACAACACCACCGAATACGAAGCTTGTATCATTAGTTTAGAGATGGCCCTAAGTTCAAGAGATTACAGTGTGTGGAGATTCAATATTAATCATATACCAGATTCAGGGTATGTGGATGATTAGAGATAAATGTCTACAAGCATATCACGCCTATTGGAAAAAACTATAGACTAGTTTGAAGACGTGGAATTCCTTTACCTACCCTGAGTCAAAAACAATTTTGATGATGCCCTAGCCACCCTTGCTTCAGTGGTTATTATACCAGAAGGATAGAAGGTAGAGCCGTTTGTGATATAGAAGAGGGATAGGCCAGCCTACTGCTCCATGATAATGCCCCTAGAAGTAGATGGAGTGGCCAAGCCTTGGTACACCGGTATATAGAATCTTATCCGAGATGAAAAATATCTGAAGGGGTATTCTGTGAAAGGTCAAGTAATTTTGAAAAAATGGGCAGCACAGTTCATCATGTGTGACTAGAGATTGTACAAGAGACATTGTAAGGGATAACACCTGTTGTGTGTAACTAAGAGAGAAAGTAGCCAGATCATGGAAGATATACATACAGGAGAGTATGGAAACACATGAATGGATGAATGCTAACCAAGAAGGTCCTCTGTTAGGGATACTACTAAAGTAGTATGGAGCAAAGCCGTGTCGAGTATGTTAAGAGGTGTCATGCCAACTTGCAATATCTTCCTCCCTAAAAGTTATACAACATAACCTCCCCTTGGCCATTCTCAATTTAGGGAATAGATGTGATAGGAAAGATCAATCCTAAGGCCTTCAACGAACATGAATTCATACTGGTAGACATAGATTACTTCATGAAATGGGTGGAAGCCATTTTGTATGTCATGCTCAATGCCAGAAAAGGGGCTCCGTTCATTCAAACGAACATTACTTGCCGATATGGGGTGCCCCGGGCGTTGATATTAGATAACAGGCTACAATTTGAAGGAGAAGTCTTAGACCTAGCTGAGGAGTATAGTATCATATGACATCGCTCCTCACCATACCCATCGACAGACCAATGGGGCTATCGAAGCCGCCAATAAGAACATCAAGAGCATTTTGAGTAAAATGACGAATTCCTGTAAGAGTTAGCCGGATAAGCTAGTCTACGCACTCTGGAGCTACAGGACATCGGCAAGAACATCAACTAGGGCTACCCCATATTCATTAGTCTATGGCATGGAGGCCATACTCCCAGTAGAATTGGAATTCAACTATCTCATGGTGCTATTGGATAACCAAATAGCCGAGGAAGACTGGGTGACAGATTCGAGGAATTGGCTAGAAGCGGTATATCATATTCAGGGTTGCCAGATATGGATTATCCGAGCCTTTAACAAGCAAGTGAAGTTGGACGCATGTTGAAAGAGGGAACTCTTCTGGTGTTAAAGGTGAACATTGGACAAATTTGAAAATAATGAGGAAAATTTGAACCAAACTGGTTAGGTCCCTATATGATCAAGCAAATGATGATTAAGGCTGCAGCATTTTTAGTCGACTTAGACGGAATTGAAATATCACATTTAGTCAATTTAAATTGACTAAAGAAATATTATGCTTGAAAGAGTTTTTGTAATAAAATAAGAATGACCTGATCCTCCTTAAGAACATTTTTCAGCACACAAAAACTGATGTAACACATAAATGGAGGTATGTAGGGAGCCCGTAAAACACTAACTACATTCTTGAGAAAAACAAAAAAGTCCGCTAGGAAAAAAAAACCTTGCAAAGGGTGGCTTAGACAAAAATTAGGGCAAAAGAAAAAAGAAAAATGCTAGAAAAAATAAAAATGCCCTCTAAGACGAAAACCCTTCAAAGGACGGCCTAGGCAAAAGTTTTGACAAAAAGAAAATTCTAAGTTCTATCAGTAACCTATGGAATGTCCATCAATATCTTTTTCATCTTTTTCGTAGCTGGATGGTCTTCGTCATTTATAATTGACATCTATGTTTTCATATATTTCTTGAAAATCGACATATGAGATATAGGAATCACGTCCTCCAATTCTTCCACTTAGAAAGTCGGTCCCTCATCCACTTTCTCTTTGTCTTTATTACCCTTCCAATCAAAGCGACCCTCAAGAAAAGCATCCATGTCAGCTTTCCAATTCCGAGGATCTTTGATAGTAGGATTCCTTTTTAGTGGCTTCTCCCTAAGCAGCAAGGAAGGGTGTCGTTGGGGTTCATCCTTGTGTAAAAACCGTACTGGGTTCCCGTTAGCATCTCAAACATTTAGTAGCTGATCCAAGACTGCCTGATCCAAGTGACTCAAACTTTGCCTTCAGCCTGAGGACGACGAAAACTTTGCACGATACTTTGAGAAGACTTCTCAGACTCAGACACCTCCGGGCCTAATCCAATAGCAGCACAAGCACGAGCTTCCTCCTTGGCTTGCTCCAAAGACCATATCTTACAAGCACTTAGAAAGTCCCAGTTAAGCTCCGCCCTCAGTTTGTTCTCCAAAGCTAACACCTTTTCCCGAACAAGGGTCCAAAGCTAACATATGTAAGCATTAGACAACAAGGGGGAAACATACTCTATACCAGTCAAGAAAGGTCTAACTTCAACAAAATCATGGTATAATGTGGAGACCGCCAACCTTGCAAAATGCCTCAATTGTGGAAGGCCTAAGGGCTTGTTCCCTTACAAACTCGCCATAGAATTTTGGGATTAGCTGCTCATAATCCAACAGCCTCAGGATTTGACATGCGAAGTAAAAGGATGTGTAACGCAGCCTCAGGAGATAGAACAGGCCCATGGGCCCTCCACCATTTACCTTGCCAACGCATATAGTTGGACTTGCACATGTAGAAGAAGCAGATCCAGTCATATATGTCTGAGCGACCTTCTAAGAGTAAAGGCGGAGAACGAAAAGCATTGGGGCTATACCCTACCAAAGCAGGTTTGGCTATTAGGCCATATGGTCCAACAGTCACATGTACAAAAGCAAAGAACTACCCCCCAAAAGGAACAATGTGATCTTTTTGCATGTCAGTGATACCAAGCACATTTTCAGCCACCACTATGGGGATTAGAGTTTTACCTCTTCTAGATACCTAGAGCAATGTGTCAGCTAGCCTCACGTCAACAACCCCAAGGCCAGAAAAGATGAGATATTTGGCTACCAAGCATAGTACCAGGGTGGCCACCCGACCATGGGCATACTGTTGATCACGACAAGTTAGTTTGGCAGAAAAGTAAATCAAGGGAGAACGTTGAATACAAAAACTCTGAATGAAAGATCGGGTACGCTCCTTCTTTATCTTCAATAAGGTCTTAAGGGCCTTGGCATAACAATTTTGAACAACTGGAATACCAATCAACAGATTGGCTGGAATGTCCACCAAAGCTGAAAATTCATCAAAAGTAGGAAAGAGTTCATTTAGACTAAAGCGGAAAACATGATCCTCTACATCCCAAAACTCACAAGTTGCATGGAGAATGTCTTCGCGAACCACCAGATTCCTCAAACTCATCATAGCTTTTAGTTTGAATCGTCCATCTAAGTGGATCAATTCGATCTTATTAAAGGAGTACGCGAAGGCACGAAATTGGAGCTCAAAGTTCATGGGATCGTCTTCGAAAGCCATTGGAAGTTCTGAAAAAAAAAAATAAGGGTCAAATATCATTCCAAATGGATGAGTCCTGAATATATAGTTAAATAGCCCTAAGTTGTATAGGGTTAGGAGTAAAAAATTTTAAGAAGTCAAAAAATTTTATCGTAAAAATTTTAACCGGCCAATTTTCTTGTTGGATTTGCATAGTAGATGGTTCATATTTGTGACCAACCATCCGGCTTTCCAAGAAAATTTAATCTTCTTCTGACCACCCGATCGATTTTGCTTGAAAATTGATTTTGGCTCTGACCAACCGTTCGGTTTTGCCTTAAACTTGGATTTAGGCTTTGACGAACCGGTCAATTCTCTGCAAAAAATATTTTTGCTCTCTGACGAACTGGCTGGTTAGTCAGTGTCTGTGAAATTTTGCAGTGTTTGCGTACTTTGGGCCAAATCCTACACCTTTCAATTATCAAATTGAAAGCTCAAGTTTTTTTACCTATTCCATCCCATTCTCCTTTCTTTCTGTGTATATGTGCAAGCATATAAATAGACTACATATTAGAATATGAATTAAACAAAATAGTCACTAACTAAAAACACAGAAAATTAAACGTTTAGTGACATCTCATTGAAAGTTTAGAATATAGTCCCTAAGGGTCTCTAACCTCTAACATCTAGGTCTACTCTAGACTAAGTTAAGATCGGCAACATCCTTCTTCAGGGTCTCCTACGGGACCTCCTAGGATTGAGCACCTTCTTTTGGCTGGTCTCCGAAGCCTCCTCTGGTTCCCCCTGGCCTCCTCACTAGGCTCCTCCTCAGCCTTTACTTCGGCTTCCTCCCTATCCGTTTCTTCCTTGTCATCCACTACATAGTCCTCTTCCTCAACTGGTCGGTGGCTAATTATTTGTCCGGGGTGAGAACCGATTTAGTCTTTCTTTCCCAACTTTGAGTCACAGCTACACTCTTCACACGTTTCGTAGCACCCCAAAATTTTAGAGGTGCTCAAATATTACTTGTTGGGTGGAGGAAAAAATTAATGATGATTTTATGTGACAATTAGGATTGACATTTTCGTGCATGTTAGGTGTCTTCACACAATCGTGACACCTCGTGCTTATTGAGGACTCAGTGTTGATTACTTCTCTGATCGAAACTTCATGCTACCTATCATTGTCATGCTTGTGACGTGTCAACATAGTATTGTGACACATCGTGCTTCAAGCCTTGTCGTGCTTTCCTTAGCCTTGTCGTGCTTTGGTTAGCATTGTCGTGCTTGTTAGGTGGCACATCTTTATTTTGCAACCTCGTGCTTCGAGCTTTATCGTGCTTTGGTTAGCATTGTTGTGCTTGCTAGGTGGCATAGCCTTGTCTCGCCATGTCGTGTTTCTTTACACCTCGTGCTTGTGACGTGTCAACGTATTATCGCGACACGTCGTGGTTCGAGCCTCATCGTGCTTTGAGCCTTGTCGTGCCTGTTAAGTGGCACGACCGTGTCTTGCCACCTCGTGCCTTTGAGCCTTGTCGTGCTTGACTTTTCCACCTCTTCACCTCCACTTGACACCTCCTACTTGCTTCTAATTTCATTTAAAAGACCTAATTGACATGCTTGAATCTTCTTACCTCATTTTTTAGAGAAAAGTGCAAGAAAAGCAACCAAAAACCTCACAAAATCTTGAATTAAGGCTTGTTTTTGAAAGGGAACCTCAAGCAGTGGATTTGGAAAGTTTATATGAGTGTTTTGAACGTGTTTTGAGGAGTATTTTGAAGGTGTTTCAAATATGAAAATTTGGTTATTTCATCTCTTATTTAAGGTAAGATATATGCCTTGTTAAATTCTATATTGGAAGCTAATTTGCTGAATATAAATGATTATATTACATGGTCAAGATGTTACGAAGATGATGTTACATGATGAAGGTGACTACATATTTGATAGTTAAGTTATATAGTGCAAGTAAATGGAATACAACAACCACATGTATACAATGATATGTTTTCTTGCACATGAGCATGTTACATCCCTTCATTATAAGGGATGGTTGATATATTGTTGATTATTATTATGTTACCCCATTCAATGATTGGATGTTGATTTGATTGTGTTTGAATAGCAGTGCACCGTATGAGCCGAACAATTGTATCTCTGACTGCTACTCGAGGCAGTATCGGTGTTCGATTGTTTTCGGTTACTTTGCCTTTGGCCAAGGCAAAGGTTGTGATATTATATTCCAGGTGTGGTGACATAAGGGTGGTCTATTGATGGGACTGAATTAGGGAATGGTAAACTCTTGTGATGCTCAACTAAGTGTGAACATGTGATATGTGTTATGTGCACATTAAGAACTTCTTAATGTGATTGAATTGTAATAGCATGCCTTATCAATATTCTTGAGTTGAAAGTTACATTAAATGTCTTTGATTATCTTACTGAGCCAGTGGGCTGACGGGTTTTTACCCATAATATTTTAGATCAAGGAGCTGGTCCCTCCAAAGGCAAGGAAAAGGTGTGAGGCACGGTGAGAAGATGGGCAAGGGGACGTTTGTACATTTGTGAACTAAATTGTACTTGAATAGAGCAGTATGTCAACTCTGAGGTCTGGTAGAGAGCTTACTAGGTGTGTTTTCTAAAAGTAAACTCTTTAATTTTGTACAATATGGTTTAATTACAAAGTGGTTGTAGAATGAGTTGTATTATCAAGATGTTGTGATTAGTTGTTGTGTTGTAATGCTCCAGCAGGGTTGAGATAACCCTAAGTTGGGGCATCACACGTTTACCCTTCAGAACGACAAGAGTCATCCTGGCTGTAGCAGCAGTAGCAAGGGTTGGAGGCTCAGCAGAGCTCGGCCAATCACTCGATCCAGCTTCCAAAAGTGATATCGAGGGTGTAATAGTAGGCACCTCCATAGCCTCCTTCGAGGATCCATAAATATACAGCAAATCACAGTAACCGGACACCATGCCCTTTAGGCTATGGATCATCCTGTAGGCATCTATAAGCAATGAACTCGAGACCTATATCAAGAAAAGACACAAAAGTAAAGTCTAGAACCAATTAGAGGAAAGATTATTGTGTGTATCCTAGCTAGCTCATTAAGCCCATACACCTCAGAGTCCTTTTCTGGTTGGGGAATCGGCTCTAGCTTCTCAGTCTTTCCCTCGGGTAGACCGGCACCTTCCATGAAGGGAATGGGTTACCCTCAGCTGTGTCGACCTCTTTCTTGCCTTTCATTTTCTTCTGTCTAGCTACTCTCTCCCTTTGTGTCTTCTTCAACCACTCTGAGGATAGGTGAGGTGCCAGATCTTCTCTCACGAATGCCTTGTAGGTACGAGGATCGTTCGACCATCGTAGGGAAGACACAAGAATCCCCCTAAGCAGACTCTGCTTTAGCCCTCTATACAGCTCTAACATGTGGTACATCTCCTCAGAAGGAATAGCCAGAATTCTAAAACCAGTAGCGTTCTGATGGTGTTGAGGAAGCACCCTATTTCCTAGGTAGAACTCCTCTTACAAGGTTCCCACCAACAACACTTGGCATCGAGTGTGAGCCAACTCCTCAGCATAGTCCTCCACGTTCCTCCACCACTGAGACAGGGAATCTAGAAATAAAAGAGAAAAAAGTAAGAATTCGATAAGCATGTCTAGGAAAAAATTGCAAAAACTAAGAAACTTTCTTACCAGTCACTCTCTCAACCCATTAAAGCTGTCTCAGTGTACAAATTATGAGACCCTAGTCCACTCATCCCTATAGTTCTATAGGGTCATTGCTGGTGTAGTCTCACCAATATGCGCCTCCCTTAGGCTGGAAGCTCGAGAGCCGAGGACCGCCAAGGTCCAAATTTGTGAGAACACGAAACCATGTGTGAGAAATTTGTCTAGAATAAGCATGGAAAAATTGACAATAACCATAGAGCATATATATGACTCCCAGACATCACAAAATCCCATAAAGCTGAGGGATTGCTTTCAAGACATAGCACCCATAGACTAGTACTGATAAGCCAAAGCAATAGTATGTCAGTTGTACTCCCCAACCTCCTCAAGAGTCTCCAAAGCTTGATGAAGTCATCCCGTTGCTAAACCAGGTCTCTCCCATAGTGTAAAGTAAAAATCCCCTAATGAATCAATAACCGCGGGCTCTACCCCATCCAAGTTCATGTTCTCGTCGTGGGCGCGGATAGTACCCAAGAGTATCAAACCACCCTTCTTGTAGGATGGTTTGTAACCAAACAGACAAACCACAAGGTTCTGATCTTCATCGAGATCATAGGCCCAAGGCACGAGCCTCCCTCGAGAACAAACACCCGTGATGTTCGTAAAGTCATATGGGGCGACTGTGGCCTCCTCGAACGGCATGTGGAAGGTGTTGGTAGAATCCCACCAATGCTCAATAAGACAATAGAGGTGTCTTTTGCTCCAAGTTGACATGTGCAACCCATCCAAAAAGGGACGAAAACCCATGACGGCTACTCTTACCTTAACAGGGGCGGATATTTTTGTCAACAACTCTCTCACAAGATTAGGGGCGGAGCCCCTACATCACATATTCATGGGGGGGCTGAAAAATTACAAGGAGAAAAACTTGAGGAACTGTTCAGTTCTTAAGGTAATTACATGAAAAAACTAATATGTGGGTCCTATCATGCATAGACATGGGATGTGTATGAAGCAAAGTGAAATAGTGTGTGTATGTGTGTGTGAGGAGGAACAATTCAAAACTTACCTCTTCAGCAAAAAAAAGATCATTGAGATGCGTGCCTTCTCTGGAGCAAAAAAAGAGCGATGATTCGACTGATTCTTCGGCCAAAATCAGGTAATCTTCCCACTCTGAGGTCCCCCTTCATGGCCCTTGTGAGTTCTAACATACTCATCCATAATTCAGATAGATTGAGAGAAATTGAGGGAAGATTGATGGTATTTATAGGCTAGGGGTGCGATTAGGTCAAGGTTGCAAGATCTAAGAGTCCTAGAGAGAAGAAACCTCGAAGAGATTAGGGTTGATTTGAATTAGAAGTGCTAGATAAAAATCCTAAATTTGCCCACAAAACTAGGCGGCTAAGCCGGCCAGTTTTGTTATTTAAGTTGATCAATGCGATTAATCAACCGGCCAATTTTTTATTCTTAAAGTTTCAAGATCCCAAAGTCACTGTCAAATCGGCCAGTTTTCCTGCCAAATTTTCAAAAATCCTCAAAAACCTGCTGACTAATCAGCTTGTTTTCGTGCCAAAATTGCAAAAAATTTCAAAATTTGGTGACTAATCGGACGGTTTTCGAACCTCTTTTTTGTAAAAGGAAAAAGAGAATACAGTCTTGTGTGTTTGTATGTCTGCACCAACAATATAATTTTTGTGTGTTGGCCTGCCTGAGCATTCTACACATTCATTCACTTGAGGGTGTTATTGTCTAACATTATGTGCTTGCATGCTTTCCAGTGCATGTGTCTAACATCCCATCCCTGGGTTTGCTCACGACCCAAATCTTTTCAAATCTATTGTAATGTTCAATGGTTCTTGTTACGGTGTAAGACCAATGCAATATTCCATGATTATTACCAACCACAACAATGTCCTCATATCCAGTGAATTGATTTCTTCATACTCAGTGACCAACCGCTTTATAGTGTTGTTGGATCCAACTATTAGTCAAACTTCTACTTTGTCTGTCAACCACTCAAATTGATTTGGTGACTTCGACAACATGCAAGATTTTTTTTGCATCTAGACACCAGTTTTTTCTGTTAACCATTCAAATCGATTTGTTGGCTCCGACTGTACAAAGAATTTTATTTGGAATATCATCTGTCGACCCTTTCAAATCGATTTTGGGGATCCAGCAATGGACAATTGGTTATGTCTTTTATATGTCAAGACGACCCTTTTCAAATGAATTTAGGGGCTCCAGCATCTAGACATGAGTTTTGTCTGTCGATCATTTAAATCGGTTAGCTGGCTTCGGCAACATGCAAGATTTTCTAATATATTGCACGACGACCAACCGTTGTTACTGTTGGCTCCCGCTTCGGACAATATCTACATTTCATTGAACTACGTTGGTCTGATTCATCCTGGGAGGATAATTGAAAGCCTTTACAGGTCTGACCTCATATCTGTGTGAGTCACTGAAATGTGTTATCCTTTTTCAGTGATGTTTGCCCGCGAGCGCGCTCCATCCCCGAGGGGCTCCGTAAACACCTCATTTTTGCGGGCATTCTCAATTAAATAAATAACGGGATTCGTTATTAATTAGAATGCATTATTAAGTTTAGGCCTAGTAATGTGACTTAGTTAATTAATTTAGTCCAGTCTAGTTTAATTGTCCAAGTCTAGTCCGTCAGTCCAATCCAACTGCATTAGTCCAGTCCACTCGTGTCAAGTCCGGTCCAAGGTCTATATTATTCTAATTGACATAGTTTGTCTAGTTGACTTGAGAAAATTATCCATGATACATCCTTATAGAGATCAAATCAATTTGTTTTTTTTTTTTTTGGTAAGGAAATGACTTATCCCAAATTTGGTACATCCCATTTGTGATTTTAGAGATAATTACTGAAAACAGAGGCACCTTGAGTTTCAAAAAATCATTTTTAATTAGTGGGCTAAGCCGACCGGTTTTGACTAATTGGTTGGTTAGTTGACTTTTGTCAATCGGCAATTTTACTTATTCTGACTTATCTCTAGCCTTGTAGATTGGCATTGCAAATCTTATCAGATTCTAAGACTCTGAGCATTATAAAAAGCGGTCTTGTCCTTCATTTTTAGGGGTCTTGGTCTTGAGACTTGAACTCTAAGTGCTTATTCTCTTTAGAGCTTATGTGTCATTTCTCTGTGCATTAACATACTATCTCTCTCGAGAAGTCTAGCCATTCAAACCACTCTTAAAACATCTTTTTTCTCTTTGCATCATGGATCATACGGAGAACATCTAGTTGTCAAGGCAAGCTACGTCGTGAAGTAATCTTTATTAGCTTTTGTTGGGTAGAAAATCGATCATATAGATTGTTTCCCCTCGCTGTGATCACATTTCATTTCCCGTACAAAATACATCAAAGAGAGTTTTTTTTTTCCTTTTCTTTGTCTAAAGTCTATGTTCGAAATGTAGAATGTTTCCCCTAGGACCAGAGTGGAACTATAGGGGTTTTGATTCCGATTAGTCCGATCGACTACGTAGGCAATTCGATTCCTGCTGTCGAGATCAAGCCAAAAATCTAAAATTAAGTTAGGGCGAGTCAGATCATATTTTACATGCTACGCATTCTTAAGGTCAAAATTCTTTAAAAACAGTAGAGACTGAAAAGGCATCATGGTGTAACTTAGTCCCCAAATCCTTCTCTTGGTTCGATAGATTACTTGTTCTTCTTGGACACCTTAGATTCATTTTCTAGGCTTTTCTTATTTTTCTTTAATTAAATAAGACGACGACTTCGAATTAAAATCCTTCTGGTGATTTTTTCTGAGGCTGTTCACCACCGGAACAAAAGATGGCCATACGCAAAAGGGTGGAACAGGAAACAGACTTAAACCATTATAATCCAAACTTAAACCAGAGAAAAACGTACACCAAAAATAACCAGAAAGGCTATTTTTGTCACAAGCTTCTTTGCTACGTCTGTCAAAGAATCAAGGCTTTCAGAGATATAACTGCACCATAGAGGTACAAGGCATTACTAGTACTAGTTAAAACGCCAAAATCTAGACCGTGACAAAGCCACACAAATTTCCAAAAAAAATTGATCCTATACGGTCAGTCCTGGCGCAAAACCAAGTTTTCTAAGTAGCAACAATGAAATACACTTAAGAACTCCTAGAGTACTTAAGTGTATTTCATTTGAGGACCTATGTTTTTAATTTTTTGTACGTTAGTGTTTGGAGTTTCAATTTTGCCGTTGGTAAGAATTTCCCTACAAATCTCTAACTTTGCTCCTAATCCATCAACGGCAAAAATGCCACTTTAACTGTAGTCATGGCAAAAAACCAACTTTCTGTCCCCTTTTTACTACTGGCTACCAGCCCCTTTTCCGGTCACCAACCCAACACTGTCACTCAATCCGCCAACCCTAACCCAAAAATGCCACACACCGCTGCCCACCAAACCCAATACTGCCATATGCACCGCCCTCTCCTAGCCAATGCAAATCACATACCTGTTGCCCCCCTCCCAGCTGTATTACCACATCCCTTTACCCACACCCACACAAACACGACACACACCCACCCGTTTTCCACTCCCCTCCCGCCATTGCCCCATCACCCACCCACCCCTCCTAAACAACCAACCCTATTTACCACCCTTCATCTCCATACAACCCACATAAACACCACCCACATAAATAAACAAAATGCACACACACACACAAACACAAAGAGCTAAAGACATTAATAAACATGCACAAACTCAAAGCATGCACTCCCCCCCCTGGCATCCTATCTTACCACCCTTCTACTACCGCACAACCCTCCACTCAACACCACCCACACACGCACACCCATACAAACAAAACACGACACAAAATACGAAAAATACGAAATATATATATATATATATATATATATATATATATATATATATATCTTCTCTCTCAATAGTGCTAGATACCCCTAATACTTTAACGTATTTGCAATCTAACACCAAAACTTTACAAAAACATTATTTTATGAACCCTAATACTTTGTCACATACAATATAAACCACGAATGTTATTTTAGGATATAATGCTATTCACAAAGATGTTATTCTTGGTACTTGAATGTACCCCGCCATGCTTCTTCTGTTACTTTTCGATATCCAAGCTTGTCACCAAGTGAACACACAACTCGATGCCTCATGTTTCCTCAAAATTGGCTGATGGGTATTATCAAACACTCTTAAGCTTCCAGGATATTGGTTTGAAAAGTCAACAGAAAAACGTCGTACTAAAATCTATACCTCTTTATTTATATTGAAAAGAAAATTTTACACAAGAGCAATAGAAAGGAAGGCTTCCTTATATGTTTGTGCACACTAATTTTTAGCACACTTCACACTCTCTTCAACTTCCTATGCCTTCTAGTTCTTACTTCGACCCATTTTATAGATGAAAAGATCAGGCACATAGGATTCTTCAATAGAGAAAATTCTCTATTATTTTTTGTAAGGTCATCTTTCTCTTTTATTATAGCAGACATCTTTATTCTCTTCCCCACTTGGTTTTGTCATTTTCACTTGCCATTATGTTATTAGATAAGAAAATCACCTCTTCTTCATAGTCATAGGTTTCTGACATCATGAAGATCATGTCTACGCCTTTTAAAGTTTTGTTACAACTTTCTTCGTGATCTAATGTCGTTTCATAATCAGACTCGTAATCGTATTCTGAAACAAGCTCTTCTGCTTCGTCTTCAGAATCTAATTTGTATACCCATGCTGGCTCGTATCTTTCTTCAGTGTATAAGAAAGGCCTTTTATTTTGTTTTCTTTTCTTACTTGGACATCTATTTGCATAATGTCCTTTTTTGCCATATAACCAGCAACAATCACACTCTTCTGGTGATTTTTCTTTTGGACATGAAAGTTTTTGTACGAAGCATTAGATTTCTTTCTAATATATCTTCCTCATGGTTTTGATTTTTTTCTTGATGGATTAAATTTTCTTTTCTGAATTTTTTTTCATTTCTTCACATATTTTTTTTCGTTTCCAAACCTTTTCTTCTTGAATTTTTTCTTCGTGAAGTTTGGCTTTTTTTTCACGTCCATAACTGTTTACCATGTCATCCACTTTAGAACAAAAGTTGTAACTCATATGAGCCTTTTTCATATCTTTTATTGCATGTCATTCAATACAGTTTTTCTTTGGAACTTCTCCACAGCTGCTGTCCTTCCTCTTAAGGAATCGCAAAGCATTCCGTCATTTAGGAGTTTAACAAATTCTTTTTCTACTAACTCGTCTCATAGTTTAGAGAGTTTGGTAAGACATTTCTTTTGCCAATGGAGGTTGTCTCTGAGTTCTTACTTGTAAAAATATTTTTAAATTTACAAGTGTAATTTTTAAAATAGCACATATCACATATTTGTAGTTTTTTCAAATTTTTTAAAGCACTTTTTTCTTGAATGCCTATATTATTTATAGATATTTTGTAGAACTCTTGTTTGAGGTTATTTGCATATATAAAACATATCCATATTAAGCTTGATCTAGGCTTCAATTATCACTAGTTTTGAACCCGTGCGTTGCACAAGGAAATATTTTGGATAATAATTGGTGAAGTGTTAATTAAGGAAGGTCATATATGACTATTAGTAACAATAATAAAAATAGTAAAAGCAATGGTAGGTGCGTGTTGCAACAATTGCAATCTAAACAAACCATAAAGTTATAGTTACAACACTTGTGCTTCAACTAATTTAATAATTATCGAGTGAATTATTTTAAAAAGAAAATTTAGAATGCAAAATAGTTGACAAAGTTTTCCATCAGCAACATTCCCTTCAATGCTCCAACGCTACAAATATATCACATAATTAAGTTAGAGTGCTTAATCAAAATAATATTCTACCAAACAAAATAGTATAACATACCTGACCTAAAAAATTATTCATTTCTACCCATCAGCATGTCTTCAAGGTCTGTCCACAACTTTAACAAAATTCCTTTCAATTTTTTTCAACGTAACTGCCAAACCTCTCAAGTCAAGGACATACCAAAAACAGAAACATTCACTAATTAAATGCCACCAATGAAAGAAAAAGAAGCCGATCAACACATACACATGTTGAAGTGCAAAGAAAGAATGTGTCACGACAGGTCATGCATACCTGATTTTGTTGGTACGTAGAAGTACAAAAAAAAAAAGAGAAGTCGATCAACACATCCTCGTAAATTCGTCTGAAATACACACCCCAATAAAACTCTCAAATTTTAAAAAGAGAAAGAAAAAGTATTGATTTACTCACCTACGTAAACTGCAACTCTAATACGTTTTTTCCTTTTTGTTGGTGCGATTGTAGAGAAGATGTTTAAACAGGGAGTTCCTTTCTACGGAAGGAGATAAACGATGAAGCGACAATTATAAATTAGTAATGTGATAATAATGGAGGATTTCATAATTATCATGTTTATGTGAAAAAATTGAAAGGGGATATGTGAGAAAATTAAGGGAATAAGCAAGATTTAAGGGATTGAGGCATAAAAAGAGGAAGAAATTGGGTCATGCAACGCCGAAATTGATGGCTAGAGATTTAAGTCTTCCTATTTGAGAGAGAGAGAGAGAGCGGGGGGGGGGGGGGGATACGTGAGAGAGAGGGAAGGAGGGGGGGAAGACGAGGATTTGTCGAATTTGAGCTTTAATCAGTATCATGGGTGTTGAGGTCTTTAGTTATGTAAGAGTAGACCTCAATCAGTATCTTATCTTATTTGAGGTCTAGTTATTTTTCTACTTTGTCTAGTTATGTTTCTTTTTTCTATGTATACAAAATGAGTTAAAACGGTCAATAAACCTGTGGTCATATAAATCATGAGCTATAGTGATCATCAGATAAGTCATGAAATATGCAAGTCATCACCATATGGTGATGAAATCACGATCTTGATCAAATTCAAGTTTCAAGGTTGATGCAAGTCATCAAATTCAAATTATATTCAAATTTGATAAATTTTGATAGTTAAAGATTTAGATAGCATATAAAGAGGTAATAATGCAACAAAGGTAGATGATTTCGCAACAAAAAAAGGCATTCAAAGTCAAATTAGTTAAATAGGTGAGAGAAACACGTGACAAAAAAGAAAAACGAAAAACATTAAATTTATTTTTTTATCCACGTGGCAAAAGAAGAGGTTGTCCACATAGGTGGTGACGTGGACACTTTCTCTCAGTTTCGGCTTTCATATATATATATATATATATATATATATATATATATAATTAGATTTCATTATCTATTATGCTATTCCGGAACCTTGCTGTATTTTCTCATAGGGTTGCTCAAATAAAATGTTTCATAGCATACCTTTTTGTTAAATTATCACATATTATGGCAATTCTTAAGGCTTGTGCCCAATTATCGATTGTTTCTTTAGTATTGAAATACAATCGATATCAAGATATATGCCGTATTGATTTACGGGCTCATTTCTTTCATTTTTGGAGACAAATTCTTGTTTTAATTTTGTCCTTATAAAGGCGTTATTAAATTTAGAATTTCTTTCTAAATTTAATTCTAGATTCCACCCTCCTACATAGTTTGGATCAGTTTCTTCGCTCCATAAATTCATAAGCAAATGCCTTATTTAATTCTGATATGGCTCTTTTTTCTTCTTGTTTATGTTCTATTAGAACAGCCAGGGGTGGAACCAGGAATCTTTTTCAGGGGGTGCAAAAATTATATCAAATTCACCAAACAAATTTACTAAAATAATATTAAAAACAGAGAGCACTTAAAAAGTATACAAAAAGTATTATTAAGTTTCACGAGAGCCATTAAAGACTCTTTACAAGTGCAACACAAAAAAAAAAGGAAAATACAAATTATACTCTCAAGTGTTTATAAACAACTTTCTAAATTACTATTCGACGAGGCCCCGAAGATTGGTAGCGTTTGATAATAGCCTCGTTCCCAATAGTTTTGAAGACATTTTTCTCAATGTAGCAAATCAAACTATCATCCATCCATTCATCTCCCATGCGATTCCGAAGTCAAGTCTTTATTATCTTCATTGCAGAGAAAGCTATTTCCACAGTAGCAGTTGCAATAGGCAAGAGTAAGACCAATTTTATAAGTAAGTACACTAAAGGATATATCACATCGTTTTTCAACTCAACTAATTTCATAGCAAGTTCACCAATTCCCTTTACATCATAAAGTTCTTCACAGGACCGCACATCCATAATATAAGTCTCAAGCTGACTTTCAAGTATCTTAAGCTCTATTGGAGAAAAGTCATATGGATAAGACTGTGCAAAGCGTATCAATTTCTACTTATTAAAAGCAGAAAAAGCATCACTTGGATCGAAACATGCCATACAAATAAGCAACTATGTAGTTACCTCATTGAAACGATTATTCAATTCACTGATTTGCAAATCAACAATAGTTAAAAAAAGTATCAACACGATAGTGATAAAGATTCGTACCTTCTTTAGCATTACATTTTTGCCTCCCCGGGGCTACGAACCTCGCCCTCATGTCCAATACTTCAGTTTCATGTTTTACACAAAATCGTGAAACCTCTTCCAACAACTATTTCCACCCATCATCTCTCAAGCTCTACAATTGTTGCTTTGTTATTCTTACCAAATTCATTGCAATCACAATGTTTTGATCTTTCTTTTGCAATGCTTTGAAACTTTGTTTGTTATCCCCAAAATGATATTCATCAAATCCATGTTAAAGGCAAAATCATAAGTTGGCCCCGAATTCAAAAGGCCCAATGCTTCACCTCTCTGATCATAATCTGTAGCATTGTCAGCAACCTTATTAAGCACGTTTATCACTGAAGCAAACCTAAGAATCAAATTTAATAATGCACCATAATGTGATCCCTCAACGAGTCTCTACTGCTCTTTTGATGCCATGTTCCTGATTTAAACCCCGACCACTAGCAATATCACTATTTGCAAGAGCATGAGCAAGTCTAACGGCTTCACTTTCTCGAAGAGAATCTTTTCGTTTGCATGAGACTCATACGGTGTTTACTAGCTTAGTAACCGAATTAAAGAGTAATGAAATTTGATTGTGTTTCCTTGGCTACAAGAGTTAGCTGATGCTGATGAACAAAGCAGTGAATATAATAAGCACTTTTATTCTCCCTTTAAATTAAAGTTTTAAGACCACAGATTTCACCATGCATATTGCTTGCTCTGTCATAGCCTTGTTCACGAACTCTTGAAATACTCAATTTATGCATTGAAAACAGACCATCATTCGCGTTTTTCAGTGATAAGACAGTGGTACTTTCAACATGGACAATACCAATAAAACGTTCAATGACACGTCCTCTTTTGTCCACATATCTCAAAACAACTCCCATTTGTTCTTTGACTGGGAGATCATGACACTTGTCAACTAAAATGGAAAGCAAATCATTTTTAATGTCTCCAACAATTGTATCTCTTATTTCTCCAGCAATGGCACTAACAATTTCTTTCTGACCTTTTGGTGATGTCAATTTGAGATTTTGAGGAGCATTTGACAACGTGACTTTTTTCACACACTCATTATGATCCGCAAGGAACTCTAATAGTTTTAGAAATTTCCCTGATTCTCAGATACATTAGATTCATCATGACCACGGAAACACAAATCCCGACGTAAAGGCAACCGAATGACATCAATTGATGCAATCAAGCGAGTACGGTATTCAACCTTACTTTTATCTGTTCGCTTAGACAAAACTACTTCAATACTCTGCTTCGGGTTATCAAAGGCTTGACACTTGCTTAAAGCAAGGTTGTGTGCACTATCGACTTCTCCAACACGTTTTTTGAATTTTTCCTTCTTTCTCCAATCGTTAAAACCATGGCTGATAAAAGTACCACCACCCTCTTGCTCCCCATGAGCACTTCTAAATAAGTAGCAACATAAGCAATATGCTTCATCTTTTGCTACACTATGCTCCAACCAACTCGCATGACGGTCAAACCAAGAAGAAACAAACGACGAGATTGTTTCTCGAATTATGTAAATGGAAAATTGTGGTTTCGAGCTTGGTAAGGACCTTTCGACTATAATCCATAAAATTCGGAAGCAACCCAGGATTCGCAATAAGCTCATCAGAGTTGAATTCATCAAGAATTCTGCTTGAATGCCCGAAATCAACATCCCGATGCACAAGAAGAGCCTTGTCCGTTATTGTTAAAATTGAAGACGGTAGAATACTATCTTGTACATAGTTAAATAATTGTACATATTAAAATATTAAACTAAAATTAACATATTAACATATTAAACTAAAAATAAAGTATTACCTCAGAGAGTCACAACAGCTGATGAGGAGTTATGATAATTGATAAGCAGCTAGAGCCACCAATGCAGGTGCTGGTCTAAACCTCCCTATGCCTGCATTAATTTGATAAAAGGAGAGGAAACAAAATGAGAAATTAGATTTTCTCTCTCAACTTCTCTGTTTCATATCAGTTGAATATTCATCCAACCATAGTCTTCTGAACAACTTCTTATGCTTAGAATAGAGACGCTAAATAGAATTGCCCTTTTTAACTTTTGAATGTGACTTAAAAAGCATCCTACTTAAAAAGCATCCTAAAGCACATAAAGCATACGGAGGCTTGACCAATTATTATTCTACACTTCTCATTTTGGTTAATTTTTCATGATCTAGTGCAGTAGTGCTACACAAATATCCAGGGATCATCAGGCATTCAGGCCTCACAAAATTTCTGTATGTGATATCATAAGTTGATTTTCTGTATTTCTGTATTCACAAAATTTCCATCTATTTTAAGCATAAGAAGTTGATTTTCTGTATTTCTGTATTCACAAAATTTCTGAATTGATACAAGTGACATAAGTATGTGATATACTGATATCAACCAAACATTTGGAGAACAAAAAGGAGCATAGGATGAGACTTGAGAGTGTGCATTCACAAGAGTCATAGACTCACATTCACAGACGACAGACCACAGTAGCAGACTAGCGATCGAAGAGCCTCGTCGCGGCATCGCCTGAGCGACTTAGCCTTTCTTCAGTCGTGGTCGTCGATTGGCGTTAAATTTGGTCGGAGTTCCATATCTGGTCAGAGTTCGTCATGATCGTCACCCCTCGAGGAGTTCTAGATCTGGTCGGCGTCACGGCGTCCCGACGAGTCGGTGGCTGGTGCTCACTGTAGTGAGTCATCTTCGTCACTTGACAGGTCGTCTTCGTCACTCAACAGGCATTGCGGTAAGTCGGTGGTCGTCATCAAGCCATCAACAGTCATGGGCTGAGCTCAGTCCTCACCGGTGGTCACGGTCCTCGTAGTCACGGTATATATATATATGACTGCCGAGTACCGACTAGTGTGGGGTCTCGGGGAATGGGGTCTCGGTGCAATTCCTGAAAAAAGAAATTCAAAAGTTCAGGGGGTGCTTCGGCCCCCCTTTGTTACCACGTAGTTCCGCCCCTGAGAACAACTGGATCTATTTCTTCCTTCTTTGGTTTTTTCAATGATTTTTCTTTTTCTACTTTTTCTAAGTACTCATTTATTATTTCTTCTATTTATTTACACCAATTCCTTTTAGAGAATTTGTGGTGTCTTTTGAGCCAGTCGAAGAGGATTTTCTTTTGCCTTCACTACCACTGTATGTTGAATAACTTCTTCAAATACATATATAGTTTCGTTGCTATAGTATTTATTGGTGGTGTCATAATTTCTAAAGTTTGATAAGAAGTTATCAGAGTTTATGTAACACCCCGATATTTTCGGATCTAATTAAAAATTTTATCGGCCAATATATTTTAGCGACGAAATTTTAGTTAGCATCGATAATTTTTTTAAGAAACTTTTTGCGAGAATATTTTTTTCTTAACGTCAATGTTTTTCTTAACGACTCTTAGCGGAAAAATTTTAGCATCGCTATGCTTTTAAAGACGATTAGTGTAGCGAGGTTATCTAACAACCCGCTAAAATTTTTCTAACACAAACCATAGCAAATAAGTTAATTTGTACCTATTTATAATAAGACATAGTAGCGGGTACGATTTAAAATGACTTAACGAAATTGAAGGAAGGTTTTGGTAAGTGTCCATTTTAAGGTTTGTATATATACCCATATACTTCTGAGAGGCAGCCGACCCTATTTTTCTCCATACCTTCGGGAACGGCAGAGGTAGAAAGAGAGAGATCGAGCACGTTGTGACGAAGATTTTTCCGGCGAACTTTCCGGTAAGCTCTAGTCTTCCTTCTTGTATATTTCTTGATTTATGGGTTACAGGGTATATATATGAGTGTGCGTAGGGGTACGGGTATGTGGGTGTGCTGGGTACGGATCGCATGAATTGGTTCTTCCTTAGCAAAGACAAGTGTTGGGTATGGATCGTATGAATTGGGATCAGTGGCGCCTATATTTTATTCCTGATATGATTTTCAGTTGGTGGGTATGTCGTAAGTGTGTAGATGAAAGGGGAAGGGAAGTAACTGCCGCAGGCAGTGTGTGTGCGTGTGTTTAGGGTTCGCTATGTTGTAGAGGGATCACAGCCGAATTGGGGTTGTGCAAAGGGGCGATACGGCTGCTGGGTATTTACCCATGAAGGTGTTAATGGATGTGCAAGACACGGACGCTGTCAAGCAGCGTGATGGTGCAATAGAGGCCAGTTGAGGCTGCCTTGCCTGTACGTGCGTGCGAGCCTTGTGGGCGGACAGCCATAGCTCTCCAGAGAGGGTGCGAGTGTGGGCTGTTAGAGCATGGTTGCGCTAGGTGTGTCTTTTCTATGTGAAGGTATTTGTGTGGGTGTGTACAAATGGGTAATTGTGGATGTGTGATGAGGGTAGAAGAAGGGTGCAAAGCAGCCGTGATTGTGAGCGTATAAGAGATGAAGAGGGACCACTGCTGTAAAGCAGTGGTTGTAGTGTTGTAGCCTTGAGTGTATTTCTGTGTGTTGTGTGGGTGTATCGGGAACTTACGGGCGTGGGTTTGGATGGGAAGAAACCCATTGCAGTGAGGCAGTGGGTGTAGGATGTTTGCGAGTGCACAATGTGTGCTCTGAATATATGAGAAGTGTTGTGCGCTTGTCCAGTGTATTGTGTGATGCGTGTATAGATGTGTGTGGATATGGGTGTAGAATGTGAGATGAGAGTGCAGTGGTTTTGTGGGTATTTGCGAACGTGTGGGTTCATGGGTTTTTGGTGAAAGAAGGAAAGGAGTTCATGAGGCAGCTGTGGTGGCTGCCATGAATGCTGGTGGGTTACGAGGGAAGCAGCACAGGCCGCTGTGCAGGTTTTAGAGTGCGTGCGTGAGGCTGCCTTGAAGACAGCCTGTGTGTGTGTGTGTGTGTGGGAGAGGACGGCTACTGTGGTGAAATGGGTTTAGAGGTGTTAGGTGTGGATTTGGAGTGGTTTTTTTTGTAGGTGAATGAAGGAGCAAAAAGGGAGGTTGCATGGCTGTGTGTTTATAGGTGTAATGAGGTGAAAAATTGTGGGTTTCCGTGGCTGTTGTACCAGTGTGCGTGTGTGGAGGACAGCAAGAAAAATGGCTGTGCTGTGACTAGGGATATTTGTGAAAATGATGCTTTGGAAATGTAGAGTGCACACGTGAGTTGGGTAGTACACGATGATCGTTAGTGCATGAAAATTTACAGTATAATACGTTAGACCATATTAGAATTCTTGGCCAAATTTTATAATTTTCTGAGATCGTATGAATTTATAGTATTTTCTATAATTTCAGATTTGGAAAATTCTTTTGGAGTCTTTAAACCCTGAAAATGTTTTGGGAAAAATTACAGTAATGTCTTTATGGCATACATAAGACTCAGTTCAAATTTAATAATTTTTGGAGTTGATATGCTATAGTTTCCGTATCGCATTATTTTTAGCAAAATGAATAATTTAAAAATAGTTTTAATGCTTTCTAATTTCTGATTTAAATTTATATAATTTTTATACATATTTTAAAGGTTGTATAAAAATTATGGGACTTATTTTCCAGCTGGAAGTAATTTTGACAATTTATGGGTTTTATTGCATTTAAGGAAATTATTTTTAATTCAAAAATATTCAAAACTTTAGAAAATTCATATGTTGACTTTTTATAATGTTTTAAGCTATAAAAGTGTTTTATTTTAAATTTTGGAATATCAACACGCATTAAGGATCGTACAGGGTTCTCCGTTAGGTTGGCCACGTGCGAGGCGCGTTTTGAGTTGAGCGATTTTGGGGTTAGAAGTGAGCACGCGGGGGTATATGATATTAGAGTTATAGTATTCTAGCATAGATTATGTTCTGACAAATGGATTGCCAATCTAGGTTATTCAGAAAATATTGATCGAGGATTGATAGCATCGCTTAGCTTGGACCGAGGTAAGGAATTCTATCCGAACCCTACTTCATCGTTCTGTTTTCAAATGTTTTATGAACTACATTGATTCGAATTTATGTTTATTATAAAATATGTTTTTAAAATTTGCCCATGAAACCTTAAATTGAGCCTTAAAGCGATTGTTTGGAATTCTGTTTCATCTCATCTTGGAATCCATTGTTCATTTGATATGTTTATTGATTGCTCATCGTAAAGCATTTTTAAATTCTATTTATTACTTCTCAATGTTGACATGAGTTAGTAACTTGGGGGCTATAAGGATGGTCTGTATTGTTGGCGTTATAAGGATGGTCTGTTGGATGGGTTTAACTAGTACCTAGATGGACTAGTGAGTGTACATATGCATATGTAAAGCGATCGAGCACTGCCGGGGTGGCTTTGCTTCTGTACTACTCATGTTCAATATTTCCTGTTTATGTTTTATTACACTTGAACTGTTTTGAATAGTATCCATTCATGCTTTATTACATCCGAAGTGTTTCAAATGACTATTATTTAAGGGATTGAGTTGAATACTCATCTCTATGTTTATATCGTATTGTAGTGATTTCATCGAAAGTAAAATCCCTCAAAAAGTTGTTATTGGACTTGAATGAAAAATCGTTCGTTTTGTTCATCTTTGTCTAAGTGCTGCATTTCATTGAAAATACTCTGCAAAAGTTTTATATGAAAAAAATCGTCCGAATTGTTTCGTTATTTTTAAATCTTTGTGCGACCTTACTGGGCTCTCAAAAGCTCACTCCCCTTTGACTTCCTTTCCGCAGGTGACCGCCAGCAGTAGGTTACCTGAATAGGGATTAGAGTCGAGGAAGCGAAAGCTAAGGAATTAGATTTTGGTATTCATCATTAGAACCCCTGTGTGGGTAAACATTATTGTTTAAATTTTTTTAAGGCCTAGTTTGATACTTCAAATGGTCTACTAAGATTTAAATTTTATTGTCTTAATGAACTGATCGAGTGAGTGTCTAACGTTCCGGAAATTTCGAGATGTTACAGTTGGTATCAGAGCTTAGGTATTACGATTCTGTAGACTCGAACCTAGGTGAACAAATGATCGAGCGTTAGTTTATTATTAATAGACTTTAAAAACTTGTGAGAGGAAGCCTAGATTTTGATATTAACGTTAGGGAAAGAATTAATGATTTAGTGAACCGTAATAGTGGCTAAATGTGTGAGATCGTTTTGATGGAGATGTATCCGATAATATATATATTATTAGAAATTTTAAACTTGCATAGTCATTTATAAAAGGTGTTTGTAGACTCTGATAAAAAGTTTATTTGTTATAGCATGGCACGCACTCGTAGAGCTGGAACCTGGGGTCGCGGAGACCAAGCCAGGGGCCGGGGAGGTCGCACTGGGGGTCGTAGTGGAGATCAGGAGATCCCAATTGGGGAAGTAACCCATGTGGAGCAACAAGAGCAAAACCCAGAACCCATGGCTGCGGCGTTGAATACCATGAATCAGATTCTGGCATTCATGGCCCAACATTTGGTTAATCAGCAGCAAGGTATACAAAACCCCATTCAGCCGCAACCACAACCTCAGGAGGGAAGTACCCTAAGTGAATTTAACAAGCAGAATGCTTCGATTTTTAGTGGATCAGTGGACCCTATGGAGGCAGAGGCTTGGATTGCGGAGATGGAGAAGGTCTTTAGAGCCATACGATGTACCGAGAAACAGAAGTTAGAATTTGCGGTGTATAAGCTGAGGGGTGAGGCCGATCAGTGGTGGAAGATGGTAGAGAGTGGTATGACTCCTCAACAGAAGACTGAGCTGACTTGGGAACGATTTAAGGAACTGTTTGACAATAGGTACTTTTCTGTGAGCTATCGTGAGCAAATGTTGAGGGAATTTGCCAATGTGACACAAGCGGATCAGGAGACAGTGGATGAATTTGAGGTGCGGTTCTCACGTCTGGCAAGGTTTGCAACTACGATGTTACCTACTGAGGCGGATAGATGTCGAAAGTTCGAATGGGGACTTAAGCCAGGACTGAGAGATGGGGTGATTTCTGCACGTTTATCGAGCTACGTAGAGTGTGTTGATTTGGCACGTGCATTGGAACAGTCCAAGTCGGACAATAAGAGAAGAATTGAAAAACGACAAGGTGGTCAGAAGCGAGATAGAGAAGAGAGTAGAACTTCAGAAACTGGCAAGCGTCAACAATTCTCTTCTATAGCACAACAGAGTGCTCAAAATCAGAAGATGGGACAGGCACAGGGAATTAGGTCAGGGCAGAGTGCTGGGTTTAGTGGAGCACAGAGCACAGGAACTAGATCTGTTCAGAGTGCTAGGTCAGGTCTTTCAGCAATTCTGTGCCCTACATGTGGAAGGAACCATGGGGATAAACCATGCTATAGACTTACTGGCGGATGTTTTAAATGTGGTAGTGTGGAACATCAAGTTCGAAATTGTCCTTTAGTATGGGAGAATCAATCAGCCCCCAGTTTCGCACCTACAACTAAGTTAGCTATGAGTAATGCATCCCGTCCGGGAGCAGGTCAGGGTCAGCAGGGGCAGAAGCCTAGTACATCGGCCAGGCTTTTTGCTTCATCGGCTCAGGATGCTGCGACGTCCAATAATGTGGTGCCAGGTACACTCTCGGATAATTTATTTAAGTGCTCGTATACTATCGGACTTTGAGGTATCATATGTTAAGTTACAATCTGAATCATATATTATGGTCGAATATTTGAAGTTGTGAGATTGCTGAGTCGTTTCTTTTTTATGTTTCGTTTGACTAATACTTTTGGAGGTTAAGTGCAAGAATTTGATGCCATCTTCGTTTGAGAGTTGCCTAATGAAAGCGTAGTATTTCGATATTATAGATAAGTGAAATTTCGAGGACGAAATTCTTATAAGTGGGGGAGAATGTAACACCCCGATATTTTCGGATCTAATTAAAAATTTTATCGGCCAATATATTTTAGCGACGAAATTTTAGTTAGCATCGATAATTTTTTTAAGAAACTTTTTGCAAGAATATTTTTTTCTTAACGTCAATGTTTTTCTTAACGACTCTTAGCGGAAAAATTTTAGCATCGCTATGCTTTTAAAGACGATTAGTGTAGCGAGGTTATCTAACAAACCCGCTAAAATTTTTCTAAGACAAACCATAGCAAATAAGTTAATTTGTACCTATTTATAATAAGACATAGTAGCGGGTACGATTTAAAATGACTTAACGAAATTGAAGGGAGGTTTTGGTAAGTGTCCATTTTAAGGTTTGTATATATACCCATATACTTCTGAGAGGCAGCCAACCCTATTTTTCTCCATACCTTCGGGAACGGCAGAGGTAGAAAGAGAGAGATCGAGCACGTTGTGACGAAGATTTTTCCGGCGAACTTTCCGGTAAGCTCTAGTCTTCCTTCTTGTATATTTCTTGATTTATGGGTTACAGGGTATATATATGAGTGTGCGTAGGGGTACGGGTATGTGGGTGTGCTGGGTACGGATCGCATGAATTGGTTCTTCCTTAAAGACAAGTGTTGGGTATGGATCGTATGAATTGGGATCAGTGGTGCCTATATTTTATTCCTGATATGATTTTCAGTTGGTGGGTATGTCGTAAGTGTGTAGATGAAAGGGGAAGGGAAGTAACTGCCGCAGGCAGTGTGTGTGCGTGTGTTTAGGGTTCGCTATGTTGTAGAGGGATCACAGCCGAATTGGGGTTGTGCAAAGGGGCGATACGGCTGCTGGGTATTTACCCATGAAGGTGTTAATGGATGTGCAAGACACGGACGCTGTCAAGCAGCGTGATGGTGCAATAGAGGCCAGTTGAGGCTGCCTTGCCTGTACGTGCGTGCGAGCCTTGTGGGCGGACAGCCATAGCTCTCCAGAGAGGGTGCGAGTGTGGGCTGTTAGAGCATGGTTGCGCTAGGTGTGTCTTTTCTATGTGAAGGTATTTGTGTGGGTGTGTACAAATGGGTAATTGTGGATGTGTGATGAGGGTAGAAGAAGGGTGCAAAGCAGCCGTGATTGTGAGCGTATAAGAGATGAAGAGGGACCACTGCTGTAAAGCAGTGGTTGTAGTGTTGTAGCCTTGAGTGTATTTCTGTGTGTTGTGTGGGTGTATCGGGAACTTACGGGCGTGGGTTTGGATGGGAAGAAACCCATTGCAGTGAGGCAGTGGGTGTAGGATGTTTGCGAGTGCACAATGTGTGCTCTGAATATATGAGAAGTGTTGTGCGCTTGTCCAGTGTATTGTGTGATGCGTGTATAGATGTGTGTGGATATGGGTGTAGAATGTGAGATGAGAGTGCAGTGGTTTTGTGGGTATTTGCGAACGTGTGGGTTCATGGGTTTTTGGTGAAAGAAGGAAAGGAGTTCATGAGGCAGCTGTGGTGGCTGCCATGAATGCTGGTGGGTTACGAGGGAAGCAGCACAGGCCGCTGTGCAGGTTTTAGAGTGCGTGCGTGAGGCTGCCTTGAAGACAGCCTGTGTGTGTGTGTGTGTGTGGGAGAGGACGGCTACTGTGGTGAAATGGGTTTAGAGGTGTTAGGTGTGGATTTGGAGTGGTTTTTTTTGTAGGTGAATGAAGGAGCAAAAAGGGAGGTTGCATGGCTGTGTGTTTATAGGTGTAATGAGGTGAAAAATTGTGGGTTTCCGTGGCTGTTGTACCAGTGTGCGTGTGTGGAGGACAGCAAGAAAAATGGCTGTGCTGTGACTAGGGATATTTGTGAAAATGATGCTTTGGAAATGTAGAGTGCACACGTGAGTTGGGTAGTACACGATGATCGTTAGTGCGTGAAAATTTACAGTATAATACGTTAGACCATATTAGAATTCTTGGCCAAATTTTATAATTTTCTGAGATCGTATGAATTTATAGTATTTTCTATAATTTCAGATTTGGAAAATTCTTTTGGAGTCTTTAAACCCTGAAAATGTTTTGGGAAAAATTACAGTAATGTCTTTATTGCATACATAAGACTCAGTTCAAATTTAATAATTTTTGGAGTTGATATGCTATAGTTTCCGTATCGCATTATTTTTAGCAAAATGAATAATTTAAAAATAGTTTTAATGCTTTCTAATTTCTGATTTAAATTTATATAATTTTTATACATATTTTAAAGGTTGTATAAAAATTATGGGACTTATTTTCCAGCTGGAAGTAATTTTGACAATTTATGGGTTTTATTGCATTTAAGGAAATTATTTTTAATTCAAAAATATTCAAAACTTTAGAAAATTCATATGTTGACTTTTTATAATGTTTTAAGCTATAAAAGTATTTTATTTTAAATTTTGGAATATCAACACGCATTAAGGATCGTACAGGGTTCTCCGTTAGGTTGGCCACGTGCGAGGCGCGTTTTGAGTTGAGCGATTTTGGGGTTAGAAGTGAGCACGCGG
Source organism: Escallonia herrerae (assembly GCA_033070095.1). Lineage (NCBI taxonomy): Eukaryota > Viridiplantae > Streptophyta > Magnoliopsida > Escalloniales > Escalloniaceae > Escallonia > Escallonia herrerae. The sequence goes on from JAVXUP010001109.1 coordinate 232,966, forward strand.
GGGTATATGATATTAGGGTTATAGTATTCTAGCATAGATTATGTTCTGACAAATGGATTGCCAATCTAGGTTATTCAGAAAATATTGATCGAGGATTGATAGCATCGCTTAGCTTGGACCGAGGTAAGGAATTCTATCCGAACCCTACTTCATCGTTCTGTTTTCAAATGTTTTATGAACTACATTGATTCGAATTTATGTTTATTATAAAATATGTTTTTAAAATTTGCCCATGAAACCTTAAATTGAGCCTTAAAGCGATTGTTTGGAATTCTGTTTCATCTCATCTTGGAATCCATTGTTCATTTGATATGTTTATTGATTGCTCATCGTAAAGCATTTTTAAATTCTATTTATTACTTCTCAATGTTGACATGAGTTAGTAACTTGGGGGCTATAAGGATGGTCTGTATTGTTGGCGTTATAAGGATGGTCTGTTGGATGGGTTTAACTAGTACCTAGATGGACTAGTGAGTGTACATATGCATATGTAAAGCGATCGAGCACTGCCGGGGTGGCTTTGCTTCTGTACTACTCATGTTCAATATTTCCTGTTTATGTTTTATTACACTTGAACTGTTTTGAATAGTATCCATTCATGCTTTATTACATCCGAAGTGTTTCAAATGACTATTATTTAAGGGATTGAGTTGAATACTCATCTCTATGTTTATATCGTATTGTAGTGATTTCATCGAAAGTAAAATCCCTCAAAAAGTTGTTATTGGACTTGAATGAAAAATCGTTCGTTTTGTTCATCTTTGTCTAAGTGCTGCATTTCATTGAAAATACTCTGCAAAAGTTTTATATGAAAAAAATCGTCCGAATTGTTTCGTTATTTTTAAATCTTTGTGCGACCTTACTGGGCTCTCAAAAGCTCACTCCCCTTTGACTTCCTTTCCGCAGGTGACCGCCAGCAGTAGGTTACCTGAATAGGGATTAGAGCCGAGGAAGCGAAAGCTAAGGAATTAGATTTTGGTATTCATCATTAGAACCCCTGTGTGGGTAAACATTATTGTTTAAATTTTTTTAAGGCCTAGTTTGATACTTCAAATGGTCTACTAAGATTTAAATTTTATGGTTTAGTTGCTCTGACAGTTGTGGTATTTTGAGGTAGAGGATATTATTGTCTTAATGAACTGATCGAGTGAGTGTCTAACGTTCCGGAAATTTCGGGATGTTACAGTTTAGGACGTGGTTTTCACTTCCGAACCCTTTAGCTGAATTGTGTAATTCAGTTAATATCTGAGATGTTATCTTGTTTAGAGTTCTACAGATATTTAAAGTTTCATGAGATACATCCATTATTTGATTTAATAATCACGTTACCTCAGTTTTTTTCAACTTCATGGTCTAAGTGTATAATTCCTATCATATGAATTAATAAACAAGGAATTTTCATGAGTTTTTCAGTTAATTATTGCCTTTTGATTAGGCTCTGATATCAGTTTTGTATGGCCAAATTCTCCCTTCGTCAAGAATGAAATGTTCTACTCTTAAGAGGTGTCAATTTTAGTCTTTTGAAAAGTATGAGATGTTTTAAGTGAACTGTTTATAAGTTGAAGGATTGAAAATGAAATTAACTAGAGAGCTGGCACCTTAAGTTATGCCAGTGCTAGCAACGGTATATATATATATATATATATATATATATATATATATATATATATATATATATATATATATATATATATATATGAGCCGATTCACATCTACCGGTGGAACTATTTCTCCACCACATATTTGGCTCTCGTGGATGGCCCAGATTTCACTTTTTCTTGCTAAAAAAGTGGTAAATGCACTAAGACCAGCGGTTAGGAAACTGCCCCAAAATACCCCTCGCGAGCCCCGAGACACTGCATTTTGTACTATAAGGGCCCCACATCCTAATCGCTACACTTTGTAGTGTTTTGACGAGATACCCTTAATCCCCACCCACTTTGTCTCTCTTTTTCACTCTCTCTCTCTCTCTCTCTCTCTCTCTCTCTCATTCTCTATCCCTAACCCTTTCTTCATCCTCCATAAACCCTAAACT
>JAVXUP010001109.1:245000-260000 GCA_033070095.1 Escallonia herrerae
TGAGTGAAGATCTAAGGGTGATGTCCAATATGATTGGTAAGCTAAGGGATGCTGGCCATGCGCTCACAGATGAGCAGCAAGTCAGAGCTGTCATAAGGTCCCTTCCTGCCTCATGGGCCAATATGAAACAGATATTGACCCACCGTGAAAACATCAAGAATTTTTTTGATGTTTCATAGCATGTCATCCTTGAGGCCGAGACTCGAGATGCTGATAAGACCTTTGCTTATGTCGCCCAAGGGGGATCACGCAATGCAAATGACAAGGGCGGAAGACAAAGTAAGAAAGGCGAAAGACAAAGTAAGAAAGGCGAGGCTAGCACTTCTGCGCCAAAGGAAGGAAAAATGAAGAAACGCAAGAGAGGAAAACGTGGTGGGAAAAAGGATTTGTCTAAAGTCAAATGCTTCAACTGTCAACAAAAAGGACACTTCGCTCATGATTGCACTGAGCCGAAGAAGGTACTTTTGGAATTTCTCTCTCAGTTATATGTTTCTTCACATGTGATGGTTGCTCATTCCCAACCTGTGTGGTTTGTGGATACAGGTGCAACAAAACATGTAGCACGTGATCGAGAGGGGTTCATAGATTATAACCGTATTTCAGCGGGAAGCAAACATATCTTCATGGGAAACAATAGCTTCGAAGAGGTGCTAGGGTTTGGTTCTTACCAGCTCAAGTTGCGCACTGGGCGCACATTGATTCTTGAGAATGTGCGATATGCACCCACTGTTCGGCTTAATCTACTTTCAGTTACTGCTTTATTAGACAGTGGTTTTTCCTTTATTTTTAGGGGTAATAAGTTGGACATTTTTTTGGATGATGTTTTGTTTGGACATGGTTTTCGCATGGATAGTCTTTTTCAATTGGATTTAATTGATTCTTAGGGGTCTTATTCTTATGTGATAAATGATTCTACCACCTAGCATGCAAGACTGGGCCACATAGGCCAAGATAAAATGACTCGTTTGGCTAGAGAAGGCCTTTTGGGCCCACTCGCAAGAGTCAATCTACAAATATGTGAGGCTTGTTTGGCCAATAAAACATATAGGAAGCCTTTTGGAAAGGCTGTGAGAGCAACTCAGCCACTTGAGCTAGTTCACTCTGACATATGTGGACCTATGAGTGTAAAGGCACGCCATGGCGCCTCTTATTTCCTTACACTGATAGACGATTATACGCGATATGGTTACGTGTATCTGATATCTCACCGCTATCAAGCTTTGAAATGTTTCAAACGCTTTGTAGCAGAGGTTGAGAATCAGAAAGTGAAGAGTTTAAAAACTCTTCGCACTGACCGGGGACGTGAATATTTGTCTAATCACTTCAAGAAGTTTTGTGAGGAAAAAGGGATACGCAGGCAACTTACTATTCCTAATACTCCACAACAAAATGGTGTTGCGGAAAGAAGGAATAGAACATTGTTAGACATGGTTAGACATGGTTAGGTCATGATGGCACAAGCAAACCTCCCAATATCTTTTTGGGGGATGCTCTTTTGACTGCAGCCTATATACTTAATCGAGTGCCTTCACATTCAGTCAAATCCACCCCATATGAGCTTTGGAATGGCCAAAAGCCAAATTTGGATAACTTGCACCCATAGGGCTCAGCAGGTTATGTTCACAGTACTTCTCATAAGTATGGAAAACTAGGGCCTAGAGCTAAAAAAAGTATCTTCTTGAGGTATTCTGAAAACTCTAAAGGCTATGTGATGTATGGTGAACATCCAAATGGTGGAAAGACTGAAATAGAGTCTCGTGATGTCGATTTCATTGAGAGTGATTTTCCTAGCATTGGAGACGCAAGTAAGAATCTTGACCTCTATGAGTTAGAGGAAGTTAAAGCCACTTTACCATCTCCAAGTGAAGGTGGGGAATTAGTTCCTCATCCTGTTGTCGATGAAGATAGTATAAGTGATCTTCAACCTAGTGGGAGAATCCTAGACAATGGGAGCACACCACCAGGACCATCAGGTCAACAAGATTCTCAACTGCGTAGAGGTACACGAGATAGAGTTACACGTCGTCTTTTTGAGATTGACAGTGAAATTCTTATGTGCACTCCATCTGATGAAGATGAGCCCACTTCTGTAAAAGAAGCCTTATCTTCACCTGCTAGTAATGAGTGGATGGCTATAATGAAAGATGAGTTGAGCTCAATGAAGAAGAATCAGGTCTAGGAGTTGGTTGACCTTCTGCCAGGGCGCAAGACTGTTGGAAACAAGTGGGTTTTAAAAGTCAAGCGCAAGGCAGATGGGTCAATTGACAAGTATAAGGCACGTCTTGTGGCAAAAGGCTATACCCAACAACGGGGTGTGGACTATGAAGACACATTCTCCCCAGTGGTTAGATTTGGTTCAATTCACCTGATCCTAGCCATTGTCGCCCAGCTAGATTTAGAACTTTTTTATATGGATGTTAAGACTGCGTTTCTCAATGGAGAACTAGACGAAGAGATTTATATGGCTCAACCTGAGGGTTTTGAAGTCAAGGGACATGAGCGCAAAGTTTGCCGGCTCAAACGTTCTATATATGGTCTCAAACAATCGTCTAGGCAGTGGTACTTTAGGTTTCATCATGCCATTACCTCTATAGGTTTTGAAATGATTGAACAAGACCATTGCGTTTACGTAAAATGATCCAAGAAAAATATTCTGATCCTTTCTTTGTATGTGGATGACATTCTTTTAGCTGGGAATGACATGAGTTCCATTGTCGCCACTAAGCAGTGGATGTCCTCAACTTTTGAGATGAAGGACATGGGAGAAGCTAATTATGTGCTCGAGGTTAAAATCATACGTGATCGTCCAAAGAGACTTCTCGGTTTGTCTCAAGAGACATACATCAAGAAGGTCATTGAACGATTCTGTATGCATAACTCAAAACCCATAGACACTCTAATGGACAAGGCGTGTACTTTAAGCACAGACCAATGCCCAAAGAATGATGAGGAAAAGAATCGGATGTCCAAAGTGCCTTACGCGGCTGCAGTTGGGAGTCTGATGTACGCTATGTTGTGTACGCGTCCAGACATCTGCTTTGCCGTTGGAATGGTGAGTCGTTATCAGAGTAATCCTGGACCCGCTCATTGGAATGCGGTGAAGAGGATTCTTCGATACCTACGTGGAACCGCTGATCTCGTCCTGTGTTATCATGGTGGAGACTTGAGATTGAGAGGATACAGCGATGCTGATTGGGAGTTGATAGAGATGAGCGCAGATCCACTTCGTGTGGAGCTATCTCTTGGTGCAGCAAGAAACAATCTTGCATCGCCCTATCCACGATGGAGTCGGAGTATGTTGCTTGTTCAGCAGCAGTCCAGGAAGCTGTTTGGTTGAGGTCATTCTTACAGGCTCTAGGGGTTACAGCTCATGCAGACGAGTCTGTCACTGTTCACTGTGACAATACAGCTGCCCTAGATTTTGTAAAGGACCCCAAATATCATGGGAAGGCCAAACACATAGGCCTTCGTTATCACTTCATTAGAACTTTAGTTGCGCAAGGAGAGGTGACCATGAAGCATATACCTACTGGCAGAATGGTGGCTGATCCTTTGACCAAGCCTATTGCTAGAGATGTTTTCCTTTCTCACATTAGGAGTATGGGACTACGTAGGGTTTGATATGTTTATGGCATCTTATGTACTTGACATTATTTATTATATTAAATTTTCATTCCTTGATTTGAGTTTATTTTGGAATGAATGGATAATCTTTGTGATTACATATACATCCTTGTTGAGAGTGTCACCAGGCTTGAATTGACCCACTCACACGGGTAATTCACCTTGGCGCTAAGATAGCGAGCAAGATGAGACATAATTGTCTTAGGCGCCAAGAGGGCGAATAAGATGATACAGCTTATAAAGCAAACATGTCGCCTTAGTTGGAGCTAAGATGAGACCTATAAAGGTAGGTCGATCATAGAGTATCTCCACAACTCTATGTAGCCTGTTTACAGCCGAATGTGAGATTTCAGGCAGGCACTATGAGAGTGACTGGGCTGAAAAACTCAGGTTAGGCGCTTGTACAGCGACTAGACCCAGATTCGTATGGCGTATTTTATTATACATTTATGTGACACGCCCTTACAGGTTACGCCATAGCATGCAAATCATACTGCATGTGCTAAATGCAGACCGACAGTGGGAGTGACGAATGAATCCCTGCTTCGTCACTGTGTGAGCCACTTGGATCAAATATTTTTGATCCTATATAGTACCCTTTTCACCTTAGACTATGTCATGAAGAGGATACTCAATGTCGCTACTTTAGCATGTACCCTTGGATCATGGATGATGCGGTCTCGCGGGGCATGTCTAGGAAAGCGGTTGGGTCTAATTGGAATGACATGAGGGCTTTGGGAAGAAAGTTCAATATTACACCATGTTGTGTGATTCATAGCCCGGGCGACTTTGTCGATTTTTGTTTCGATATGAGTCATGAATACATAACATATGAGAGGTTTAACACTGCTCACTATGAGGGATTTGAGAGTGTTTAATCTGGTGTAATTGAACTATCTGGGGCACATACGAGATTTTTTGGAGTGATGTATTGTGTTAGTTTGGTGATAACTTAATACAATACTCCTCAACTTGACATCCTTTCTCGTAGGTCGCACGTTCCATTTCCTGTATGAGGAGATGAGTGGACAAGATATAAGGAGGGACTGCACGATTTATTTGCCCTGTGTGTGGGCGAGTGGGAGCTGTTAATAAATTGGGTCAGTGGACCCATTATCCGCCCACTAACAGATAATGTGTATTTGTTAGTCTAGATAATTACAGTTATTTAGAGGATATTTATCTCCTAAGTGTTTTAGATAAATACAACATTTATTTCATAGGTGTTTGAGACAAATATATCTTTTTCTCCTAAGTGTTTGAGATAAAGTTTGTCTCTAAATACTATCTCTATATAAAGGCTAAAGATATCCCAAGAAATCATAAGTTACAGACAATAAGTCACAAGACTATCCCTCTCTCTATAGCACTCTCTCTAGAGCAATCACAAAGCTCTAGGATTTGGTTTGTGGATGAAGAACTTGACTCTAGTAGCCGTTTTCGTACCTGCGAAAAAAATCTAGCGTGTTGGAGGCTCGTAACAATAAGGATCCATCGTCGAAATTTTTCGAGACTTCATACGGTATGTTTCCGAACCCACTACATAGGATGTGGTAGCGCATTAATTTTAATTTGACACAAACACACACACACACACACACACACACACACACATATATATATATATATATGTGTGTGTGTGTTTGTGTGTGTGTGTGTAAAAAGAGACAGACACAAACACGAAAACACAACGCAGCCCGCCTTACCAACTATCCACAACCGCACAACCCTATGCCCACCCCACCCACACATCACCCACCATAACCCACCGCCTCACACACTCCTTGTGGCAGCATCGTATAATAAGAGCGGTGGTGGGTGGTGGTGGTTAGTGGGGCTTGGGGCTAAAGAAAGGAGTTGAACAATAGAAAATGAGTGGAGAAAAAAACTAAACCTGGTTGATGCTTTTGTCCCTGATGGTTTTCTATTCAAAGTTAGATATTTGGACGGAAGTACTTACTAATGGCAAAGTTGAAACTTTAGACCCTAAAGTGTGAAAATTAAAAAACATAGGCCCTCAAGTGAGATTTTTGCGTACCTTGGGGTACTTAACTAGATTTAAGCCTTCTTTCTTTTTCTAATGAAAAGCATGTATGAGTACCAAAAGCATGAATGTCAAATTAACTAAGAATGAAACAGTTTAAAATTATTCTAGATCTTGTCTTTAGTGCCTAGATGATGTTATTTCAGAGCCAAAGTGGAGGCCCAATTTTTTGACTTATTTATTTGTCACATCTAGAACATTCAAGGCATTTAATTGTCCATTAAATTAATTTAACACATGCTTAGTTGAGTTAAATAAACTCCAAATATTGAGCATTTGTCTGCACTAACTAAATAAGCGTTACAAGAGCTAATTTAGTTAAAGGCTATAACTTCTAGTCATACCATGTACAAAAAAATAATCTAAAAGCTCTCTCTTTTTCTCTCAAATTTCTTTCTACACATTATTATTTTGTTCCTGTTGCAATATTTCTAAACATGTCAAGGCCGTTCCAGTGTCTTTAAGCTATTTGAATGCTCGTCAGCATGGAGAAGAGTTTTTGAATCTTAAAGGGTGTTTTGCCAGTGACCTTCACTACTAAGACATCATCTTCAAGGGGTAGAAATAGTGCTTAAAGACACTGTTGCACACGCCTCAACTCACACTCGATGAATCCGACAAGTCTTCCTATTTACTTTGATTTCATAGTAGCTTTCGGTACCACATATACAGCAGTTTAAGAGTTATTTCTCCGCTATGTTTACCACCACTAGGACCATCCCTTACTTGACCATGGTTGAGCCATTCAATGGCGAAAACTGTAGACAACTGCAATCTAAACTTATACTCATTTTGGACTTTGCCAAAGTGGACTTTGTCCTAACCAAACCCATATCCCGTGATGTGAATTTTGAAAATTTTTGTAAAGATTTAGCCAAGTGGGATAGTGCTGATAAGATATGCAAAAGCATGGTCTTGGACTCCCTATTTAATGTATTATATGATATAAATCCAAGCATGCTTCCGACAAATGGAACAACTTCAGTAAAATTTTGTGATTAAAGATGTCAGAACCAAAAAGTTGCATTAGGTGAGTTTTTACAGTCTAACATGTCTAAAGAGAAGGATTTTTCTTCATAAATACATGAGTTTCATTTAATTGTGGTCAAACTTAACTATAAAGGCATTATTCTGCCTGACCCTTTCATTGTTGGTTCCCTAATCAAGAAACTGCAGAGTCTTGGAAGGACTGCAAAATTAGTATGAAGCACAGAAGAAAAGACATGACCTTAGAAGACCTAGTCGTGTAGATTGCATTGAGGAAAAGAATATAACGATGGAACAAGCTGCCAAGGCCGATGAACTTGCATCCGAAGCCAATTTTGTTGATGGAAAAACCCCAAGGCCACTACAACCACCATAGGCTTAACCATAGCTATAAAAATCATCACAGACAGAACCATGGACCTAGACTTAACCCATCCATCTCAAGCCTCAACATCAGAATGCCAAGCAAAAGGTAGGATGCTTTGTCTGTGGAAAACCAAGTCACTGCACTGCTCTATGCGAGGACAAAACAAAGAGACAATAAGTTTGCCCCTCCGAGAGCTAGCTTAGCTGAGCCGGGAGATGTATTGTTGTGACCATTGTTGCTGATAAGAAAGCGTGGATGATTGACTCTGGCACCACAAGACACATCTACAGCAACCAAAATGCTTTTGCCTCATTCACTCCCGTAAGTGAAAGCGAGGAACAAATGTTTATGGGAAACTTTACAGCTATTCCACTATTTGGCAAGGGGAAAGTGAAATTGAAGCTCACATCTAGGAAGATTCTCTCCTTGAGTGGTGTGTTGCACATGCCTGACATTCGTTGGAATCTCATTTTTGTGTCTATCCTAGGAAAAGATAGGGCGAAACTTGTCTTCGATTCTGATAAGGTGGTATTGACCAAAGGTGGGGTGTTTATGGGGAAAGGGTATTTGGATGTTTATTTCATCTTAATGTACTTGAAGTTATGAAGGAGAATATTCGTACATCTTCTACTTGGTTGATTATCTTGATACTTTGCATGCTAGGCTAGAACATGTAAACTTTCCATATATTTTGAAAATGAAGGAGTTACTAATCCGAAAGGATACATGAATTATTGCAAGTAACATAAGCCAGTATGTGCTGAAGCCAAACCAACTAAGAAATTTAATAAGCGAGTGATATGTCTATAGGGTGATAAAAAAAATGTTAAATGACCTTTATGGATTACCACTGTAGTTAGACCAGTGTATACCTCCCTATAAGTAAAAATGAAGCAGAAGAAAAACTCTTGATTTATAAGCTAAATTTGAGAACATATTAGATAGCAAAATAAAAAGGTTAGATCTGATTGAAGAGGCGAGTATGATTTTGGTGCCCTTAATACCTTATGTGAAAAGAATGGAATAGTTCATGACGTGAAACCACCTTATTCACTTAAGTAAAATGGCATTGCCAAAAGACAATAATTAGAACCCTTAAGGAGATGCTTAACACCATGCTAATTAGTGCAGATGCACCGTTGAACTTGTAGGGGGAGATGCACCGTTGAACTTGTAGGGGGAAGCCTTTCTTTCTGCATGTGACCTTCAGAACAAGATCTTTACAAAACTGATTACACACCTTATGAGCTTTGTGTAAACTGTGTGCCTAACCTTAAATCCTTAGAGTGTGGGGGTGCCTCGACAAGATTTTGCTTCTGGAATCTAAGAAGAGGAGAATAGACTCTAAGAACTCTGCTCGTTTATTTATAGGTGATGCTGAGTATAGTGCCGCCAATAGGTTACTGGTTATTAGAGTAATGTCTAAGATGCCAATACCATCATACAATTGAAGAATGTTCAATTCTTTGAGAACGTGTTCCCTTAAGGAAACCCATTCAAATAGCCAAAAAAAAGAATAACGAGGACGTAGAACTAAACTATGAAGGAGTAAGAGGATTAGAAAGGAGACAAACATGGGAGATAATTTATGTACCCTTTCGATGAATAACTAGTAAGGACCACGTGCTTTGCACGATATATAGTGATTTGAAATAAGAATATTTTAAATTTTGGTTAAAAAATAATTAAAATTAATCAATACGACTATTATAATTAAACGATAATAACAAATCAGTTGTCAGTTACTAATCAAATACTCAAAATATAAAAAGTTCATTTTCCAAAACATAGTCTTACTTTCAAACCCGAATTTTTCATGTCAATTATCACCAGTATTTTTATCATTTATCATACTTATTTTTTTCATCACATCAAGTTGTCGCTAAACAGAATTCAGACTGTTCCATATTATATCATGTTATTTAAGATACACTGGCATTGCAATTAGTCTCAAACATCTCCCACAAATATATAATTCTCACGAAATACTACAAGTTTGACTGTATAACGATAAAAGTGAAGAAAGTTTTTAGAGATAATTAATATCAATTGTTTATATTAGAGTATTGACACTTTTTTGTTCAAGCATCACTACTAAAGTTCAAAATATCATCACTTATAATTTTCAGTATCATTCATTAACTATCATGTTTCTTTCTACCTAGTTATGACCATTTCTTGTAGCGATGATTATTGGGGGTTAAAATATCCCCTCCAATTTATTTGCTTTTAATAATGATCTATTCTATAACTCCCTCAGTCCAAATTTTTTTTTACTATCCTAAAAAAATTGATCAGTTTTTCAAATTAAAAAAAAATTTGTAGCTGTTTTTACATGTTTACCCATTTTAGACATTTTTTTATTCTACTTCTCTCTCCACGTTTAATCATTCCTCAACCCATTTTTCTCTATTGAATCAATTTCGTCATGTCCATCTCTTTCTTAGGATAGAATGAGAAACTCATAAAATAAGACTTATATCTTAAACAAACATGTGTCAAATATGATCAAATACTTTTGGGACGAAGGGAGTATAAGTTTCATGTATCTCTTATTTTAGAATTAAAGTACAAAGGAAGTTTTTTTCAACTTTTTCTATCTTTAAGTTCCAACGTTTGAGTACAATTTGTCTAAAACGACGCTTAATCTTAATTATACTTTCGTTTTTCGACTTTTCAATTAAAAAATCTATAATGTAGTTTAAGTTTTTCTTGATAGTGTACTCTAAAGCTCTCTTTTATATTTATCTAGCATGACCTTGTTCATCGTAGTAGTAAAAAAAGACTATTAGTTTAGTTGTAGATGTAATTTAGCATATATTTGCCTCAAAATTTTTATTTTTAATACAGACTTTACCTATTCATCTAAAAAGTATATATACATATGTGTCTATGTGTGTCCTTTTGAAATCCATACTACAAAATGTATCTGCGAAGTTGATATCAGATAGTAGTAATGAACTAAGTAACTTCAATAATGTTCACAAATCTATGTTTTTACCCTATGTTTATATATACGCATTAGAGTTTTAATATAGATACAAATTCAACAAAAGTTCATCAAGAATAATTTGTAACCCAGATCATTCATTAAATAGAGACCTGTATCATCAAAATAAAAAGAAAAAAAAAACATATTACCTATGGCATAAGGTTTTAGAGTTAAGAAAATTATAGGGTTAATTACATCCATGACTTTGAGGTTAGTGTAAAATTATAAGTATGCCCATTAGTTAGAACAAATAACACTTATGTCCGTTAACCGAACGAAAATACTAAAAGGATGTAAAGATCAAAATGCCCGTCACTTAGGAATGTAATTCTTTAAATGTCATTCATCATCCCTTCATCTCACTCATATAGCCCCACCACCACTACCACCACCATCATCCATTTAGATTTTTAAGCTCCAACTCACACAAAGACAACATATACATGCATCCACACACACGCGTGCACCCATTCACACACATAGGCGATATGCACACATACCCACACACACACGCCCCTTCCCCCCCCCCCTTCCCCCCAACCGGCCACAACCACAATCATAATTACATCCTACCATCATTATGTTCTTTAACTTTTTTACTTTTTTTCAGACTTCTCACCCCAATCAACTGTCACGGCTTTCTCATTCTACTCACTTGCAACAAACCATTAAAATTCAACAACCTAACTGAACAGAAATGAAAAATTGAATTTGAGGTTTAAAATTTAGAAGAAGATGTATAAAATTTCTTTTTTGCATCAAACTATTACGCAACACCATGGCAACTGCCACCATTAATTACCACCAGAGCAGCCTTCCACCATTGACGTTCGTTGGTACTGGGATGATGTGGTTAGTAAGGCTGAGTCAGTTTGCCGACTTTCACACTGAATGCTTGCCGAGGAAGGTGCAGTGACGGGATGGGGGAGAATTTGGATTAAAACCCTAATTTGAAATTTTAGGATTTGTAAATTTTTTATTGCATATGCCTTGTAGATACAATATGAAGGGAGTATGAACATTTAAAAAGTACGTATTGACATAAGAAAAAAATATATATTTTAACGGATCAATATGATTTTACCTTTTAAAATTTAATATCATTGACTGTAATTCACCCTAACCTCGAGGACATGAGTCCCAAAATTATAAGAATCCACCTAGTCGAATTTGTAGATATTCTGGCTTTATCATATGTCAATAAATTTAAATTTATAGTTATATACAAAAGTTAATAGAGGCAATAGCTGGTGCACCTTAATTTATAGAAAAAAAAAACATGATAATAGCTGGACTTAGGAATGGTTCTCTAAGAAGTACGGACAATTAAGGTGCTCATTTTATCGATTTTGATGTTGATAAGTATTAAGGTTATGTTTTGATAAGGTGTGAACAGAGACTTACTATCATATTTATACGATTGGACCAGATCCACTCCCACATTTTTGTCAATTAAAGATGCCTTAGTGAACTTTTAACCTCTTTAGTAGCAAATTGTTTATGATTAACCAAAAATATTATAGTTTAGGCTCACCTTCTTAATAGTAAAAATACACTTAAGTTTAGTAAACATTTTATTTCTAAAAGGGTATTTTTAATGAAAAAATCTGTAGCCATTTTTAACGCTTGAGATTATTTTGTACGCTGGGGCGAGATCGTTACCTGTTTTGGTTATATTAATAGTCTTTTGTCACTAAAAGATGCATTAATAGACCTCTTTAACGTCAAAATATTTAAAGTTAGCCAAAACAGTAGTAATTTAACCTCACCTTTTAAAAGATCAAAACATTTAGAGAATTTTTTAACTTAAAAAGAATATTTTAAAAAATATATTTATTTATTTATTTAAAGTTAAAAAAAAGTTATTAATCATTTGAGCCGAAAAAAATTGGAGTCTTCATTAATTGGGGTTCATCTAATCCTGTCACTTTATAAGAGTGAAATATGTGAAGACAATAGTCATATGAAACATGTTATCATGTAAATATATGATACCTCGGGATACAATGCATCATAGAAAGACAATAACCATATGAAGAATATGTTGTCATGAAATAAGGGTACTCCAATAACTCTAATCAGAAAATATTGGATTATGTACGTGCCACGAACTCATATTATAATTAGGAACAAATTGTAAGATAAAATCAATTCTTATGCATTTAAAATTTTCTAAAGAAACTCCAGTTTTACTATAGTTTTCTTACACCAATATGTCTGTAATTGAAAGCTAGAATTAAACTTCAGTTTTATGATAGTTTCAATGTACAAAAATTTTTGCATTGAAATATATGTACATGCACAATAATTAAAATTTGTAGCATACACCTCAACATACAAATTTGAATTACAAAATGTACAAAGGATTAAGTTTCTGATAAAATATTCAATCTAGTTTAAGTAGATTATTGTTTATATTTTGAAGGCGATAGAAAATATTGTTCTCTACAAGTTGTTTTTATTAATCGAAATTGATGGAGAAGATGTAGTAGGTTTAGGTAGTATGTTTTCTACAAGTTATTTTCTTTAATCGAATATGACGGATAAGATGTAGTAACTCTATTGTAGTTTAAGTCAAAACATCTCTTTATTCTGATAAAAGCATATATTCTAATAAAAATAATTTAACGAAAGAGACAAGATATTATATGAAAAGTAACCCCTTTTTTTTTAAAACACTTATTAAAAATAGGTATTTAATGAAAAGAGAAGTTTTTAATCAATAGTCAAAACAATCCTTAACTCTAACAAAAACATATATTCTAATAATGGTATTTTAAGGAAAGATGTTTGATATCTTATGAGAAGTCCAAAACACCCTCATTTTTAAATAAAACTATAATTTAGAAAGGGTATTTAATGGGAAATAAATGTTATAAGTCAAAAACACCCTTACTCACCCTTAATCTTTTATGGAAATATCAATTAGAAAAGGGTAATTTAAGGAAAGAAAATATTAGCCATTTAAGCTCATAGGTGCTTTTATATATGTATAGATGATCTGCTGACTTTTAATGAGGTTGTGAGTTCTCCAGATACTACGTTTTGGTGAGAAGCCATAAACAGCTAGATAATATCAATTATGTCTAATCCTACGATTTAGTAGACTTACCTTTTGTTTTTATACCTATAGGTTGCAAATTAATTGCAACACCCTGGCGCTAGTGACTTCACCAAGCTGAATAATCGATCATAACTACAATCACAATCTTGTACAGAATATAGAGCAACTACACCTTCGTACATCATTAATGGACGCCCCAAATCATATCCTTACCAAAAATTCTTACAAACATACATCATACTACAAAGGAAGACTTTCAAGTTCTTAAACAACATATACATTTACAACGTAATACACGAATGTAGTCATGTAGCTCCTCTCAACGTACCCCGTAGCTCAACCTTTATCTTATCTTCTAATTTGTCTCACCTTGCTCAGCTAACTTGTTTTCTTTTCCTTCTTAGAAGATTCTCCTTGGTCAATCCTATAACCTGCATAACACAACATAAGGAATAAGCACAAAATTGCCCAGTAAAGACAACACAAGGAGTATCGTGTACAAGTGATTCAAAGGTTTCGAAGGAATAATAATCAATTCAATGATAACAATGAATCAAGAGTACACAATAAATTTCAGCATCAACATAATTTTTTAAACGATATTTTTCTTTTGTTAGACTAAGCGGCTTCAAGGCCCAACATAAAATCATCATTTCAACTTTTTCATGGACAAGATTGACTTACTAACTATGGAAGTGGAAATTAAATCCATAGATACAAAAGTAAACATCAATGAAATACATGTCATTAAAATCATTAATATCGAATAAAATCAATTATAATGCACACTCAGACACGATAGATTAAACTTGACCGGACGACACGACTAACTCGACTTGACCAGACATGATATACTCTAGCATGCTTCATCCTTTTTATCAGTTACTTAATTTTTCACGGACTACCAGCTACTTTACTTTCACTAGTCACCAGTTGCTTCACTTTCACTGGTATTCAACTTATTGATGCCTCATTGTATGGGGTGTTCCTCTCAGTTTCAAGTAATTTAAAAGAGACATTGTCATCAAGAAGAGAACTTACAAAGACTGTTTGCTCCTAACACCGTTACAGTTAAAACAACAAGGTGGACTAAGAAAAAATTATTCCACCTTATATCCTCAACACCACAACTCAAACAAGAGATATCGGGTCACAAGGTCAACCAGAGTTGCAAAACATAACGACAGTAATTCAGTATAACCATCATCAATAGGGCGGACTCTGGAGAAATTTAACCACAAGTCCTCAATTAAATTCTCAATTAACAGAAATATCAGTCATTAATAATCGCCAACATCTCATTACAACAGCACAACAATCTCTACATAACGTCATCAATCAACAACAATGCGGACTCGGGAGAAACTTAGCCACAGGTCCTCAATAATATTCTTAAATAAAAAAATATCAGCTATTAATGATTGTCGACATCTCAGAACCACCATACAATGACCCCTAAAAATGCTAATTAATTAATCTAACCATGAATTAAATTAGTTAAAGGGAGCAAAATAAGGGTTAATACGGCATTGGGGGTTAAAATGTAATTTTGAAAAGTTAGGGGCAAAATTATAATTTTAAAAAATATGGTGAACGGGATGCATATTCTTATTAAGTAGCATTATTTTAGTGATAATTAGGTTTTAGGGGGTTAAATGAGAGGTTAATGTAGTTTTGGGGTCAAAGTATAATTTTTCTAAAGTTGTGGGGCCAAAGTTTAATTTTGGAAACTTTAGGGGCCAAAGTGCAAATTTTGAAAATTGGTAAGATGTGTCACAAACCTGAGAGAAATCAACCCAATGTTTGCCACCTCCTGGTGGGTTTAGTGCTAAGTAAGTAAAATCAAATAAAAAAAATTGTTGGATAAAGAATTATGAAGGAAAATTATAAAAGAAAGTTGTGGGGTGGAAATATAACTAAAG
>JAVXUP010001109.1:267500-279753 GCA_033070095.1 Escallonia herrerae
CCCCGGGGTCTGGCCAGAATTGGGTATGAACATAAGCCCATGCGTGCAGCGTGCGCAGAGGGACAACCCGAGCTGTTGCCGCACACATAAACATGTGGTGGATTTGCGACGTGCGCTGATGCGGAAGGGTGTATGTGTACAAAAATAATTTTCAATACAACATATTTTTTTTGGCTATAAATAGTGAAGGGGGGCGAGTTGAGAAAGAGAGAAACATTTGTTCCTCATAAGTTCAGAAAGAGAAGAAGAGAGAAACGAGATGGTGAGAGAAGGCAAACAAATGGCCAAGGGGTCGGCCAGTGATGGGGGTAAGCGAAGCCAGGGGTCGACCCAAGGGCCGAGAGGGAGAGGAGAGAGGAAGGGGGAAGGAGGGAGGAAAGGGTTAGTGGGTCTACCGCGAGGGGGGTCGGCCAACCTGGCGGTCGGCCCCACCGCGGGTCGGCCAGCCCAGGGGGTCAGCCTCATCAGAGGAAAGAGAGGGAAGGGAAGGAAGAGAGGAAGGAGGAAGGGGAGGGGGGTCGGCCCAGCCAGGGGGGTCAGCCGCGAGGGGGTCGTCGGGGTCATTGGGTGGAGCGAGGGCCTCGCCTGCCGAGCTGATGCCTATCCCGAGAAAGGTTAAGCAGAAGATGTTCGTGAATCCGCGGGGCACGGCGGCTAGTGCATCACGACCATCACGGGTCATGACGACAGAACCCATGGCCCCGCCGCTGATAGATGAGGCCAGAGTTACGGCGGGTGGGGAGACAGTCATCCCCTTGACATTTGATGATAGCAGAGTGAGGCTGTACGATCCGGAACCAGACAAGAAGAACACATTGCTGGGATTGAAGGGTGTGGTACCACAGGTTCATGACCATGAGTTGTGGAGGGAGCTTGCCATCTGTATGGCTGATGGAGCCTTTATAGTGCCGTGGAGTGGCCCGTTGATGGGAGAGGGGCCACGGGTACCGTCGCCATATGTGCGCGCTTCGAGCTGGGAGGAGGCACCTGTGATGTCGCCGAGATACGTGTCAGGATTATTGGTGGAGAGGGAGGACATGCCTTGGGCACCTATAGTGTTCAAAGGGCATGGCGCGATGCCGACTGGGTGGGACTTTTGGTGTCAGCACATGGTGGAGACGCCGCGGTGGCAGGCGCTACTACAGAGGTTGGGGTTGTTGCCAGCGGTGGATATTACGGGTAGGGGCCTGGAGTTGTACAGGGACACGCCCGATATGACTTTACAGCTGTCGAGGTGGAGCACTCAAACACACACCTTCGTGACTGAGTTCGGAGAGATAGGGCCGACGCTGCTGGACGTGATGATGTTGACAGGTCTGCCAATGCAGGGCGAGTTAGACGCACGTGTGACGCGGTCAGCGTTGAGGAGCGCTTGTTGCAGACACAATTGCTGGACATCTTAGCAGAGACGAAGCAGCACCGAAAGGGAACATACGATGGATGGCTCCGACTGTTCTATGGTGTGGCGCAGGCGAGGCCAGAGCAGAGATTAGGCGCTGCTGCTCACTTTGCGATGGGGCCGTATCACAAGGACGAGCAGTACAAGATGGTAGCTTTCCTGACGATGTTCTTGTCGAGGTGAGACTCGTATCTCCCGTAAATCGCATTCATGATTCAATTTTATTCCATGTCACGTCTAATGAGCTTCTGCTTACTTGCAGGTTTGTGTTTGAGGGGACACCAGAGGATGTCATTTCTCCGAGGGTGATTTCCTTGGCAATTCGGATGGCGCAGGGTAGGTGCGTCGGACTAGGTCCTGTGTATCTGGGCACTCTGTACTCACGTCTGGATCAGCTAGTAAACGACGTGAAGCGGTCGCATGGGCGGTATCAGGTGGCTACGTACGTGGACTGGATGTTCCTGCAGCGGTACCTGTACGAGTGTTTTCCAGATTATCGTCTTGTAGGATTCCCGCGCCAGCATCCGGTACCGACGATGAGGATGGTAATGCATGGGGGCAGATCACAGGAGGTGTTGGTGTGGTGCTGTGGATCACGGGCGTTCGCATGGTCGGGCATCAAGAGGCCCGATTGTCCGTTATCGCGGTTGGTAGACTCTCGCGAGGCATGCTTGGCACGGCCATACAGAGATATGCATTCGTCGTACGGGGTGCCCCTTTGGTTGCATGGACAGGAGATGACGAGGGACTTGGCCAGTAGGGGGTCCTTTACACCGACGAAAGTTATGCTTCTGGTGGCCTATTTTTCGGGTTGGCTCCCGGTGCTAACCGACGATGGTGGAAAGCCCGTGGAGAACGTGTATTCTGTGGCCCGGTATAGCCCAGATCGGTTGTCGCTGGCATTCGGCTACAATTTGGAGCTGCCGTGTGAGTACCGCGGCCCTTAGAGTGTGACGACCGCGTTTGGGTATATGCGATATGATAGAGTCCACCAGTGGCCGGTACCGGTGACAGAATGGAGGCGGCCCGAGAGAGCGGTAGTGGGGGCAGTGATCGTGGGGTATGCGCAGTGGTGGGAGCGACTACGAGCGAGTTAGGCAGAGTGGCTGGCGCAGCCAGCGGGCACACGTCGACTGGTAGACGTGTTTGCATGTGACCGGGCATTGAGTTTGGTATCAGCAACAGCTGCGCGGCAGGCTGGCATGCTGGCGCTAGTGTCGGGGAGTGCCGCCGGG
Organism: Escallonia herrerae; assembly: GCA_033070095.1. Taxonomy (NCBI): domain Eukaryota; kingdom Viridiplantae; phylum Streptophyta; class Magnoliopsida; order Escalloniales; family Escalloniaceae; genus Escallonia; species Escallonia herrerae. The sequence continues at coordinate 270,135 of JAVXUP010001109.1, forward strand.
GGCTCTGAGAGAGATCCAGGCGAGGAGCCGGACGAGGAGGGCGACGGGTCTGAGGATGAGGCTCCGGAGGAGGATCGTGGAGGAGAGCCACCGATGCCGCCACCGCGAGTGCCAGGGGCCAGTAAGGGGCCGCTGTCAGCACTGAGGGTGAGTATGATGGAGAGTGCTCGTCAGACGAGTGCAGGCGCCTCGGGTTCACGCCTGGCAGGGTCGAAGAGGCCGAGGGAGGAGTCGAAGGAGCCAGCGTTGGAGGTAAGACGAGCTGTTACCATTACAATTACATCGTCTTTCTGATTATATCTTGTTCATATACAAAAAAACATAATAAAAGAGTTAACGTATTGACGGTTCCTTTGACAGGAGTACAATGAGCAGACAGTGGAGGGAGTTGGTGACGCTGGCAGGGCTACCGAGGCAGAGGAGGGGGTGGCAGTGGAAGTAGACGAACTGGTGCGCGGGGGTGCGTCAGAGGCAGTTGACATATCAGGGGCTGGCGTGAGCGACAGGGTGATCCCGCTACTGGGAGCCGAGGAGAGAGTGGAGGATGTGTATGGAGGAGCAGTCGACGAGTCGCTGATGTTTGATGCCAGTGGCTGCTGGTAGACAGGCACAGAGGCGGAGGCTGCTTAAGCAGGAGGATCCGGTGGAGCTGGAACCCACGATGGCACCCCGTGCTCGCGAGCTGGAGATTCCGACGCAGCCTATTACGAAACGTCAGCAAGACGCGTCGTCAGGGTCAGCTGTCAAGGTGGGGGTGACATTGATGGCAATGCACTCGATGACTGTCAGTGTTCGCGGGTGGAGTGCATGAGAGGCCTGCGGCAGTAGTTGGTGGTGCAGCGGGTGGTGCAGTGGTTGGCGAGGCGAACATAGGATCGTCGAGCGGGCAAGCCGACGTCGTATCGTGGGAGAGCCTCCAATTGCCCATTGAGACAGTGCGCCAGTTGGAGTCGGTGAAGGCGGCCTTCCCGCAGACGTTTGAGAGAGTGACCGTAGAGAACCCCGTACTGTAGAGTGGGTGTATGCAGGGTTCGTAAAGTGGTTACTACCCTTCGCTAGTGTTCCTACGATAGGCTGGTCGACAGCGTTTATTGAACTATCGCTGACGGAGTTTGCGCCATTCACCTCTCTAGGCTTGCAGCTGGACTGGATGGCTGATTTCTTGAAGTCGAGGAGCGAGGGCAGTGCCATGGTGGAGAAGATGGCCTTGGATGGAGGAGGTGCTACTCGAGAGACGGCGCGCAGGGCTAGAGGTGGCGGTCAGAGATTAGCGGAGAGTTGGTCATCATTGACAGGGAGGTTGCGGATATAGAGAGGCAGTTGACTGAGCTGCAGAGACGGCTGAATGAGCTACAGAGGCGGCGCGCTGATGTGGAGGTTTGAGAGGCTGAGCGTTTGAGGCAGCAGGCTGAGCTCGAGGCTGGATGGTCGACGCTGCAGAATCAGCGTCATACGCTGGAGGCATTTAGCTCTCATCCGATAGCAGTGTTGTTATCTAGTTTTCTGTAGGACTTATGACAAATTTAATGTATGAACCGCGCCCGAAGTGGCCAAAAAAGAAGGATGTACATATATTTTTCTTGTTGGCATCATGAAGCATGGTTGCGTGTTGTCCTATTGTCATTTATTATGGTTGTATTGCGCTCTTGTTATTTTGTTGTTACGATTATCAAATGTCTTATGTTTGATGGTTGTCCAATGATGTTCCCTCTTTCCGTCGAGGGCACACAGCACAGTGACTAGGAGTAAAAGAGGCAGGCTAAGCAGAAATATATGTGCAGCGAACAGACTCCGTATGGATAAGGCTTGGCTCAAGACGTTGTTTCATAAAAAAGAACTTGTAATGAGTGACAAGGATTACAAGTCAGGACATGCACTTATATACAACAAAATATGGTGCGAGTGTTCCAAACTGCGTGTGGGAGGTTGCGACGAACAAGCTGCGGCTGGCTATGCGTAGTATTTCTTCAGGTAACGACCATTGACAGGGGCTGTGAGTCGCCCGTCATCTGGGTCGAGCAGGAGATAGGAGCCGTTGCTTCTGGCCGTGTGCACTTCAAGTGGCCCTTCCCAGTTGGGTGCGAACTTAGGGGCTGACAGGTTGGCCCGCACATGCTTGGTGGCCCGGAGGACAAGGTCGCCTTCCACGAAGGAGCGGGGTTTGACAGTCTTCCCGTAGGCTTTGACAAGTTGTTCATGGTGTTTCTTCATTTGGCGCATAGCATTGGCTCTTTTCTCATCCAGGCCTTCAAGGGCCATTATTCTGGTTTCCTCCTCCCCTAGGCCGCTACTGAGGGCTAGTCGTGCCGAGGCGACCGCGACCTCGGCGGGTACCACGCACTCGTCCCCATAAACAAGGGAGAAGGGTGTGGCCTTCGTGGCTGTGTGTCTGGAGGTTCTGTAAGCCCAAAGGGCATGGCTCAGCTTTTCAGACCAAGAGCCGCTCGCGTCGTGAACCATGCGTGACAAAACGCGCAACAGGGTTTTGTTGGAGGCTTCAGCTTGACCATTGCCCTGCGGATAGTAAGGGGTTGATGTAGCGTGATTGATGTCGTGCGCTTCCATGAGAGTCCGAACATCCCGGTTGATGAATGGGGTGCCGTTGTCGGAGATGATGCATCGTGGGATGCAGAAACGACAGATGACGTGGTCACGCAAGAAGTTGGCAATGGCGCCTCCCATGGCTTTTCGCAGAGGTATGGCCTCAACCCACTTCGTGAAACGCTCCGTTGCGACCATGATCCATATAAGGCCTTTTGACGGCGGATGTATGGGGCCAATAAGGTCAAGAGCCCAAGAGTGAAATGGCCAAAGGGCCACGATCATACGAAGATCGGACGTTGGGGTATGCATCATGTCGGCATGTCTCTGGCAGAGCTGGCAATGTCGGACATGAGTGATGGAGTCGGATTCCATGGTCGGCCAATAGTACCCTAACCTTAGCAATTCTACGTACAGCTTACGCGATCCCTGATGCTCCCCACAAGCACCATTATGTACTTCATTAATCACTTCCACGGCCGAAGCACCTTGTAAGCAGCGTAGGGTGCGCCCCGAAAACCCTTTGCGAAATAATTCGCCTTCCGTCACGAAATATCTGACCGATTGGCGCTTGACAGATCATGCCGAGCCGCGATCCGACGGTAGGAGCCCATGAGTTAGGTATTGCAGGAAAGGCTGACGCCAGTCACCCTTGACGTTAATGACAAGTGCTTCCACACTATCCGGTGCATACAGGCATTCTGAACAATCCCGTTGTACATCCGAAGCGTCCTTGGCCATGGACAGCCAAAAGAGGCCCATGCGCTGGAGACGACGGTACAGAGGGGGGCCGTCGAGGCCACAACATTTCTGGTGGCCGAGCTGTAGTTTATGCTTTGCTTCTGCAGGGGCCAAGCACCTAGCCAGAGTGCCTCTGGGACATCATTTGTATAGGACGTCTCCCAACATTAAGAAACCCGTGAGGGTGGAGGTGGACGCAAGAGATGGTGCCCTAAGTTGGTTGACGATCAGCTGCCTCCAGTCACTGGCAGTAGTGTCTTTTGGGACTAGGTTCAATGTCGTGCATGGTGCGTCTCTTCTGATGATGGTTAACACTTGCCGTTCACCGTCAAACTCAATCTTCGATGCGATCGTGGCCAAGTTGTCCGCATGTCGGTTGCGGCACCTGTTGTGATGTTCATATTGGACATGGCCAAGTCTTCCTTCCAAGTGTTGTACCAGGGCACGATAAGGCGCCAGAGCTGGCTCTTTGACCGCGAACTCTCCGTCAGCTTGTTTCATTATCAAGTTTGAGTCCCCCTTTATGCATAATGACTTAGCCCCCATGCTGGTAGCTAGCATGAGGCCGATGACAAGGGCCTCATATTCGGCTTCATTATTGGATACTGGGAACGCGAGCTTGAAGGATAGGGATGTGGTAACACCCTGTGGATTGCGAAGGACTATACCGGTGCCCCCTTGCCGGAGGGGAGCTCTATCAGGACCTTTGCTAGTGGTTGAGCCGTCAAACTCGAGTATCCACAAGTCGTCTATGTCAGAGATCAGGGCCGTCTCCTCCCCCGGTAATTGATCTGAAGTCGGTTCACACTGTTGTCGCGGAAAGAAGGCCAGGAGATCGGCGAGTGCTTGGCTCCGCAGAGCTGTAGGGTTTCTAATGGACAGGCCAAACTCGGCTAACAGCAATAACCAGCGGGTAAGTCGTCCAGACAAGGCAGGGCGTGTGAGCATGTATCGTAGTGGATCAGCCTTGGTGACAAGCATGATTTGGTGCGACAAGAAGTAGTGCCTGAATTTCTGTGAGGCGTAGACCAAGGCGAAGCAATGCTTCTCGAGCTCAGAATAGTTGGCTTCGGGTCCCCTGATCGATCGGCTGAGGTAATAAACTGGACGCTCTACCCCGCCTACTTCTTGGGCCAACAAGGCCCCCACGGACCTGGGTGTGGAGGTTAAGTAAAGCAAGAGTGGAACACCCCGCTGGGGCACGACCATGGTCTGTGGAGACATAAGGATCGCCTTGATCTGTTCGAATGCTCGTTGTTGGGGCGCCTCCCAACTCCATGGTGCGCTTTTGTGTGTCAAGTGCCGAAAGGGTGTGATAAGTTCGGCTAAGGCAGGGATAAATCGTCGAAGGTAGGAAACCTTGCCGAGGAAGCTCTTCAACTGTCTGGTGCTCTTAGGCGGGGGCATTTCTTGGATAGAAGCAGCTTTAGAAGGGTCAACGTCGATCCCTTGTCGACTAACCAAAAAGCCGAGGAATTTGCCGGAGGAGACTCCAAAGGCACATTTCAACGGATTCATCCGCATGTTGTACTGTCGACAACGATCGAAGACCGCTCGCAGGTCTGTGAGATGATCGCCTTCCCTTTTAGACTTGATGATGAGGTCGTCGACGTAGTCCTCCACGGTACGGTGTATCATGTCATGAAAGATGGCGGTCATGGCTCGCTGATAGGTAGCACCCGCATTCTTGAGACCGAAAGGCATGACTTTCTAACAAAAGTTACCCATTGGAGTCCGAAAGGCTGTCTTGGCGCAGTCGTCTGGGTTCATTCAAATTTGGTTGTAGCCGGCGAAACCATCCATGAAGGACAAGGTCTCATATCCGGCGGCAGCTTCCGTAAGCATGTCGATATTAGGCAGTGGAAACTCATCTTTGGGACACGCTTTATTCAGGTCGCGAAAGTCAATACAAACGCGTACTTGGCCGCTCTTCTTCTGGACAGGGACGATATTGGCCAGCCATATGGGATGAGTAATTGGTTCAATGAAGCTGGCTTGTAGAAGCTGCTCGATCTCTCGCTTGATCTTCAATTCGAGTTCTGGACGGAAGGATCTCGGATGCTGTCGGACAGGGCTGAACCCGGTAGCGATGTTAAGATGGTGCGTCACCAAGGCGGGATCCAGCCCCGGCATCTCGTTGTAACTCCACGCCAATACATCGCGATATTCGCGGAGGAGGGTAACCAATTCCTCTCTTCGGCCTGGGGCGAGTTTTGTGCCAATGTATGTCAATCGAGGTTCCTCGCCCGAGTCGGCCAGGTTAATTTCTTCAAGATCTTCGGCCTGCGGTCGAGGGCCGTCTTCATAGCAGGGTGGGGCAGCGCCCGGAGTAAGTTCGGGGTCTGGCGGGCAATGCTCGGCCATACAGCACCATTCTATTTTTACGGTCGGGTCAGAATCGAGGGGGTCAGATGACGAACCACCAGGGACCCCCGCACACCGTCATAACTGGTAAATCACTTTCCTGTCTTTGACGATGCGTCGGAAGGTAGGTTCAGACTTGTGCTTTTTTTACTTAGGGGATGAGGGCGGAGAATCGGTCAAGACCGCGTGTGGCGGCGAAGAAGCTGATGTTTTGCTCTTGTTGTTCTTCTTGGATTCGAACTTGGACTTGGGAGGTTTGTTTCCGCACAACTCGTCCCATTCTGGCAATTTGGTGGAATGGATGTGAGTGGCGTTCTCACCATCCGGGGCGAGCTCAGTGAAGAAAGAGGCCTCGGCGAAGCAAGACTCGGCATATTCGAAGGGTGCCCTGGTTGCGGGGATCGTTAGTGCTACCTCGTGTCCCACAGGACCGGCCACCAGTTTTACACATTGATGGTACGTTGAGGGAACAGCCTTGTTAACATGAATCCAAGGTCGTCCAAGCAGAAGGTGGAAGGAGGACTCGCTGTCTATCACATGAAAAGTGGTGTCTCGACGGACAGTGCCGACCATAAGGTCGACGGTGATGTGGCCGAGGGTAGACTGGGGGCCTTGCCCGAAGCCAGTAATCTTGACAGGGTCACGGATGATCTTCCTTGGTGGTATGCCGGCTTGCTGCAGGGTGATGAGAGGAATGATGTTGATTGAGGCGCCGCAGTCCACTAAGGCGCGATGAAAGCCTGTGCCGTTAATAATGCATTCGAGGTATAACGGTCGGTTGTGGTGTTCAATTGGCGGTGAGTCCTCGTCCGAGAAAATGAATGCGGTAGAAGGGACATGTCTGAGCTCGGCTTGGGCAGTGAAACATTCAGGACTAAGGCCTGTGGTGACCTCGATCAGACAGTTTGAAAGGTAAGTTCATGTCGTGGGTGAGAACCCCATTTCATAAAAAAAGCTTTTAATCTTCGTCATCTGTCCGATTGAGGACGCTGGTTGAAGGGCGGGAGGAATACAAGGTGTGACCATAGAGGAGACCTCTGCAGGAACTTCGGGGACTAGAGGCTCGGCGTGGTCTGTAACGGCCATGAGCACCTGATGCCCTCGGTTGTTGTTACCATGGTTCGGGTAAGGGTCCTTACGCACGTCATTGTTCTTCGGTAACTGTAGTTCGCCTGACGTGACCTTTCTTGCAAAGATGGTTCGTAGTGCGTTGCAGTTTTGGAGAGGATGACCAAGGGCTTGATGGAAGGGACAGTAGTTGGGCCGGGTTCTTTCTTCGTCCGTGATGGGGATCCGCACAGGTGGTAGTCTGAAATTGCAGTCGTTAGCAACCCATTCTGTCAAGAGTTCTTTCACCGTATTCAGGTCACATGGAAAGGCAGGGGGGTCTCCTGTTGTCTTCGTTTGTCAGGGCGTTGGTCCCTATCCGGGAGCGGACGCTTGGAGCCAACGTAATTGCTGACACTGTTATGGTTGGTGCTGTTGCTGTCGTGCTGAGCGCTAGGTATGTTTGTCGAGGCCAGCAATGCATTCTGCGTGCGAGTCCTCCATGGTTTGACAGGGCCGACCGTCTCGTAAGTACGTCGCGCTGCTTCCTTGAGGTGCCCCCAAGACCTTAACTGCAAGTTCTCAATGTGCACCCGGTAGATGTCGTTCATGTTTTTGATGCATATGGGGACCAATGTCTCGTCCTTGCTGAAATTTGTACACTCGAGACACTTAAGGTGAAAGCGTTGCACATATTTGGTTAAGTCTTCGCCGAAATTCTGGCGTATACTGGCGATGTCCACTATGGTGACGCGCTCGGCTTCGTAGTGGAATTTGTCCAAGAATAGTTGGGCCATCTCATCCCAAGAACGGACTGTCCCCACGGGGATTTGATGATACCAAGTGTATGCCAAGCCCGTGAGGGATTTGTGAAACTCCCTCAACTTCAAACTATCGCCCGGGCCATACTGTTCCAATGAGCCGACGAATCTCGTCAAGTGCTCACGGGCGTTGCCTTCGCGCCCGTTGAAGAGCACGAAGGTGGGTTGCTTGTATCTGAGTGGGTAGGGTACAGTGGCCATTTCGTTGGCATACGGCGTGCGGTCTGTCCGCTGAGTCAGCGAGCCGGGTGCAGACTGCTGTGACAGCCGGCGGAGGAGTGCATCGAAGTCAGCTTTGGAGACATAATGAGGGAGTGGCTCCTCCTGGCCAACTAGCGGCTGATGGCTGGCTGGGGCTCCTCGAGCCCCCGAGCCCCCTGACGGTGCAACTGGGTAGGTTGGTGGAGCAGGAGGACAATACGGGGCAGGCGTTGCCACAGGCACGTGTGCGGCAGCGTGGGTGGCTGGGTAAGACATGTCCACCACCTGGCCGGTCGTTTGATGTTGCTCCGTCAGGTAGGGGTTGGGCTTCATCTCGATGGACTCATGAGTTTCAGAAGAACTTCTGGCCGGTAAATGCTGTGGCGCAGTAACAGGGATGATTTGCTGCACACCGATCACGAATCCAGCTACGGTCTGTGTGATGGCGTCGCGGGATGTAGTGTGCCAGCTATAGGCAGGGAGGATGTCGCGAGCCCCAACGTCAGAGGTCTGGAAGGCCGAGGCGGTAGTGGTCGCGACACTGGGGCTTGGGCGGCGTCAGGGGATGGTCCAGGTCCTGTGGGCTGGGCCGGTGGAATGACTTGCTGTGAGGCCATAATCTGCATGGATCTTTGCATTTCCTTCATAGCGATCATGAGAGTGACTTGCGAGTCTTGTATGCTGGCTATAGTAAGAGTGAACTGCTGAATGGCCGCATTGACTGTAACTTGCACGTCAGACGTGGGGTGGCCTTGGGGACGCAGGGTACTAGTCCCCTCTTGCTCGACCGGGTGGTCTCTTCTTGCACGGGGTGGATAAGGCTCTAGCTGGTAGCCCTCGTAACTCGCTGTTGCATAGGCATGATGCCTAAGTGCAGCAGACGGCAACACGATGTTCACCTCCCCAGCGGAGTCGCCAAAATGTTGATGCGGAAAAGGGTTCGATGCTACGTGGAGGTGCCACAAAGGATGCAGTTTGAGTCAGCTTCCAGGTAGGCAACACGGGAGACAGCAAGGACGGCGTAAGGGCTGAGAGCAAGGCTCCCCAGATAGGTCGTGAGGGCTGGCAGCGCCGCGCAGGTAGGGGGACGACGAACAGGGCCGACAGTCGACGGTCCATTGCGAGGGTGCAGTGTCGAGGGTTCGGGGACGGGAGTCCAAGTGTGTTTCTCTCACTAGAATTCCAGAGAGAATGTCTTTTTAGAGAGAAAGTAAAAAGTCCAAATGAGAGCCAGATCCTTGGAAAAGCTCCAAAGTCCACTATTTATAGGCAAAAATGTGCATGTGTCATAAGTTTACATGTGTCACCCCCTGGGAACGACACGTCGCCAGGGGGGCCAAAGCACTGATTCTCCGTTGGGACTGCCAGTCCCTAAGTGCGTGCTGCCCTGCCCTTGCAACATCTCTGCCTGTCTGAGGAGACTGATCATGCCGCAGTAGCATGGTCAGAGTAGCCCGTTGCCCCAGCCACCAATCCAAGCCCTTACTGAATCCCACGAGGTGCATCAAGAGACACGCAGAGAACCTGACAGCGGTGAGGGTTGCCCCTGTAGCCAACCGCTAGGCAAACTAGGCGCGATGCCCTCCAAGGACCTGCTCCCATCCCGGAGTGACCTGTGGGTCATTGCCCTGGTGGATTCGATGATCCCAAGCAACATGAGTGACCATGGTCACCACTTGGTGCTTATGGTCCATTGCGGTGAAGTCTTCGCATAGGAGCTCCCTGCAAGTGTGATGTCGGTGGCTTCAAGATTGTGCCGACGATGGTTCCAGGGTTGCGAGCTCATCCTACTGTGAGGACCATAGCAGATGGTGATTGAGCCAGCGATGGCATACAACCCATCCTGTGGTTGATTAAGCCGGCGATGGCAATAAGCCCGTGATGGCGCTAAGCCCATGCCGCAG